>JBBMKA010043430.1:0-21067 GCA_037833695.1 Sechiopsis laciniata | reverse complement strand
TCCTATCTTTCAATGCCTTCCACCCATGACTGCCCAGTACCTGTAAGAAGTGCCTACCCTCTCAAACCTGACACGGTAGAGGAGAATAGTACAGCCTCGAGGCGAACAGCTCCTTTCTAAGGGAAGAACACCTAGCCAAGCTTTCTTTCCGAGCCATCAATAACTGCCAGACTTTCAACGGGTCCGGCTATCCCTTCAAGAGGTCCCGCTTTCCTTTCACCGGTCGGTCAGTTATGGAGAACTCCGCCGGGTAGAAGCCCGAATATCATTTTGAATATCTTATCATTTTTTCAGTGTGAACTAAAGAAATCATTTTTTAGGGGCATTGATGTGTTCAAATCAGATTGCAGAGCTTGTGTTCAGCGAGCCAGCGCAGGCTGCTTTCGGTTGGTTTCAACTCTAATAAGGAGAAACTCACTCATGTTTCAACACCTACTGAAGGCATCATCCCCTAAGACCGGAAAGTGTTCAAACCAAGATGGGCGTGGATGACAAGTTTCAAGAAGACAGGTGGGTTCTAAGGAGGGGAGCATGGTTTGGCCAAAGACGCGGGATTAGGATACCGCTATTTGACGAGTCCTCTTTCCCAGCTCTCAGTCCGGTTCCCATTCAAAGAACACTTTCGATATCGGCTTGATTCTCCGATTTCTTTGTACTCTTTTTATGAGTTCTTATACATTCTCTCGACAGGTTTGAGAGAACAAGTAACGGCTTTCGCGCATCTCAAGGAGTTGCTTGTTGGGTCACTTCATCATTCTCTTTAGTTCACTTTACTAGCTCAGTTCTCCTATCGTTACGTTAGGTTCACTTCGCTTGCCTTCGTTTCCTGAGTAGGTCACTTCTCTTCGTTCGCTTCTTTCCCTGTTTCCGGATCTCAAATGCCAAGCTCCTCTCCTTATGGACTCTTCGCTCTATCTGTCGGTGCTCTAGCTGTCCGAAAGCCAGGAGCAGCTACTGGCCTGGACTGACTGTAAAGAAAGAAGCCAAGAGGCCGCTAGAGAAAGGGTTCCGTTTTCGAGTCTGTTTCCGATTCTTCCGACCTTGAATCTAGGTTTCCCCTAATGGCTCCTTGCTGCTTTCAAAGCTACACTTGCTTCCTTCCTTCATAAGCTAATAAGAGATTCTATTATTCTACACTGACTGTACTATGCTTCTTATTAGTTATAGTAACTATACCCTCTGGGTGGAATTGCCACAACATGGGCCTTCTTCAAGGGAGGAGTTCATACCCGGATAAAGAAAGCAGGCTTTTAAATCGACTCTTTCAAGATACTTTTTGCCATTCGGAGATGGGAGATGATGGAAGAAGTATTGCGCTATTTAAAGGTGTGGTTTCTGAACCCAGATCCTACCCCAAAGAAGTCAAAAAAAGAACGCGAGAGATACTCCAATGAGGGAGAGAGTGCACCTTCGAATTGATGTGGATTGAAGCTGGCTTTGTCTAGAGAGGAGCTTCTCCTGGTGAGATCGCTGGCCCTTATCATGGTGAGTTTGGTTGCTTCCGTGAAAAAGGGGAAGGGGAGTGGTGTGGTGGGCCCCTTCACTTTTTTCACGTGCGAAGGGACGAGCGAAAGGCTTCTTCAACAATAGAAAAGGCACGAGACTCAAAGGAGAGGAACGAGGCTGCTGTTTCAGAAGGACGTGAATGAAAAAGCGTGACGAGAATTCTCAACCCGAGATGTTAGAAGGTGCAAAATCAATGGGTGCCGGAGCTGCTACAATTGCTTCAGCGGGAGCAGCTATCGGTATTGGAAACGTCTTCAGTTCTTTGATCCATTCCGTGGCGCGAAATCCATCATTGGCTAAACAATCATTTGGTTATGCCATTTTGGGCTTTGCACTCACCGAAGCTATTGCATTGTTTGCCCCAATGATGGCCTTTTTGATCTTATTCGTATTCCAGTTTTTTTGGCACAGTTAGATGTGGCCTTTCATTCCTTAGGGGGTGAGAGGGCTAAGGGGAAGGGGTGGGTGGCCCCTTACGCGCTTTTTTAGGAGGAGTTCCGTGTAGTCGGATGGAACAGAAGCGCATATCGGAAACTAATCGGGCATCTATGGAAAGAATAAATCTTCTGCGTTGTCTAGTAAGCTGCCATTTTCATTTCTTTCTTTTTAATAAAAAAATCGAAAAATGGAATAGGGGTCTGAATAAGATCAGCAGGAAACACAATGGATAGGGCGTCTCAAACAGAGGCAGTGTTGCAGAAAAAAGATCTTTTGTCTTCTTCAGTTCGTACAAATTCGGTCGATATCGACAATCCAGTTCCGCAGGAAGGAGGCCTAGAAAAGGTCAGCGGGGCAATCATACCTGCTTTTGACGCTACGCTGTGCCGACCAGCAGCGGGATGCTACTCACGAGCTGGTCAGGGACAGCGGTCACTCTTTCGATGCTGGTAGCACGGGAACCACTGAATAGGAGCGGTTTTCATCTGATCGCTGGCGTTAAGATATAAAGCGCAGTGCAGCCACCCCGACTTCCGTCCTATCCTAATAACAGACCTGGAGAACAGGTAAGCTCCAATACATAGTTCCGTGGTTAGACCGTCAGTGAGAATGAGAAGAACCTTCTTCAGGTAACCTCCTCGAGGCACTTTTGGCATCACTACCTCATGGCAAGCTTACTGAGTATCCACCACATCCCTTTCCAAAGATTCATTCTGATTGGTTTTTGCCATGAACTCTCTTGGCAAAGTCAGGATCATCTTGCAATCCACCTTATCAGGTAAGTTACCTAACTGAACTTGAAACTTTGGCTCTGGGTCTGACTGCTTGACTCACCAACCTTCAAGTCTTCCTCCATCAGGTCATCTTCCGGAGCCAAGCCTTCTGAAAGAAAGCGAATAATAAAACTACGTTGACGAGGTCTGTCCCTTCTCCTGCTTCTTGTGGTCTTTCCCCGCCTTACCTTATGCTGGGTACTTCACCATCAGACCAACCTAATGGTTGCCTTCTCTGCTAATGACTCCATATTTCGGTTGAGCAACACTGGAGATGGTTCAACTACAACCTAGTATTCACTCGTGGGGTAGCTTCGCGTATTAAGATTCCACCGATAAAATGACGATCTCGTCGTAAAACTCTTTTTCCGTTGTTCCTCTTGAACTGAGGTTAAGAAGCATGGTTCGCTGACGTGAGAGGGACCGAACAGGAAAAGCATCTATTTCAGGAAATGAGGTCGGTAGTTGGCCTATGGGTGACATGTGATTGACCCAAGTCGAAAGTCTTTCTCAAGGGCTTAGCTCCCAGGATAACCATAGAAGGGGGTGACTGTCCAAGTCCATTAGCCTTATTGGCTTAGAATGAAGCCCCTCTCGCCTTAGCTTAATGGGACTCTGGCCGTTCACTTAAGCTTCACGACTTCCCTAACTACTACAGAGACTACTGTAGAAGTACTATGAGGAGGACTTTTTCATCATTTACATCATTTATTTACAAGCAACTTGCCTTCTTTTATTAGATCCTTCGACATGGCATGATACATATCCCTTCTTTCGTCCGGTCCAGGGGCGTCCCAGCTCCCCGAAATGAATGTTCTCTTCTACTTGATTATCGTCAATTGCCCGATTCTCCCTCTCATTCGCACAGCCAACTCCCTCTGGAAGCATCGATCCCGGATTGTCTGGCAATTCCATTCTTGCCAGCGATTCGAATTTATTGTATGTACGATAACCCGAAAGTAATCTTCCTATTGCTTGGCATCCCGTATCGTACAGATCATCTGATCGTGGACCACCCTTATACAATACAGTTTCGGAAAGCCTTTAACTTGCCGCAGTTGTAGGAGAGTAGGCGGAGGAAGGTTAACTCACTCACTCAGGAAAAGGGGCTTTAGTTGAATCATTTCCAACCTAACCCTCTATTTCCTCGGATGAGGTCTCGCCTCTTTTATTCGATTTCCTGCTTCGAGTGAGTTCCACCCAATGGTATCCCACCAATCTCTTCCATCTTCCCCCGCAGAATGGCTAAAGAAATATGAGGGTCCGAAGGAGGTTCTGTTCTTTTACACGGTATGAACTCTTGAACTAGAACATCTAATTAAAGCCAATCTCGAGATCAACCTTCCTAAATCGATTTAGAGACCTCACAGATCCCACTCCATCTTTGACACCGCTGATGTAGTAAGGAGTAGATACGATAGCAGATACCAGGAGCAACTCTAATATGGATATGGATTTAGAGCTTCACTTCCTATCTGTTTGATCGCCGCGTCCGCGCCTCGACTATTTACACAAGTTCGGTACAGTAACAGCTTTTCTCATCTTTGCCTGCTAGGCAAGAGGATAGCAAGACTATTATACGCGTCATCTCGTGCCTCGGTAATCCTTTAGACTAGATTGAACACGGTAAGATGGCTCACTTGGTTCACTACGCACCTTTTTCAGATCACGCTTTTGCAATGTCCGGGAACAACTGATTTGGCCGACTCAATGCATTACCATAGTAAATGTACTGGTCGTTGGTATTCGGCTCAATCCTTTTGTACTCCAATGGTTAATTTGATCATGGCAAACATGTGGGCGAGTCAAAGTTCTATCCGTTCTAATGAGCCATCCGTCAACTCATGTTCCGATTCCAAGCTAGCATTGTGCGGCGGCTTCCCGCAAGTCCCTACACAATCGCTTGTACACCGGAGCTATAGATGGCCCTTATTTGATCATCTTTCCCATGATTAGTTCCACGAATAGCAAGACTTATGGATGATCAGCCAGATTATTAAGTGAAATAAAGGCAGCAGCATAAATAAAAAAAACGGGAATATGGCTTCTTCCGATCCAAGAGTTCGCTCTTCCGGTCAACCAGTTGTCGCACGGTCGAATGCCGAAGCAGAGTGGTAAGGAAGATAGATAGGAAGATTGAACGATCAAAAAGGGGTTGTTGCTTGGCCGGGAATGGATGAGATGCTTTCCGAAAGAATCTCCTTAGATAATATACGCCGTCGGTGCCACAGAATCATTATTAAGCAACAATCGGGTATTCCCTCTGTTGTCACTGGGGCCTTTGCCTAATGGAATAGTTCTTCACTCTCAATAGTTACCTATCTATCGATGACATTTCCCGTTTTGTACTCCTCCTACCAAAACCTAACTTTTGACCGTTTCAGAAGCCATATTCCCGTAGTTCAGTATTAGAGCTAAGATTCTCTACTTCAGTAATTCCCAAAATAGGAATGAAATGAAAGACTGAGGACAGAAGCTGCGGGGCAAGAATAGGAGGATTTGCAAGGTATGTCTTGATTCGTTCGAACGCTTGCTGACCCATTCAATGGCCATTGTCCCGTGGAGTTCTTTCTCAGCAATTTTCAAAACGGCGGGAGCTTTCGACTTTGGGATTCGAATTCGCTCGAAATCTTCCCCTCTTGAGAAGACGTGTCTGGCCTTAGTTTGGGCAACCCAAAGGTTGAGACATTACATGCTTGCTTATCCAGTCAAACTACTCGCCAGGATGGATCTCTTGAAGTATCTATTTGAAAAACCTGCATTGACTGGAAGGACTGCTAGGTGGCAATTCATTTTTTCTAAATTGGATATCACCTATGTTACCCAGAAGTCAATCAAGGGACAAGCAGTGGCCGATCACCTGGCTTCGCACCCATTGCCGGATTACGAGCCGCTCAGAACTGATTTTCCCGATGAAGAGATCTTGTTTGCCACGGAAGAAGAAGCGCCTATGTCTGATGAATGGACGATCTATTTGGATGGCGCTATGAATGAAGACGGAAGCGGTGTAGGTGTTGTGCAACTATCGCCAGAGATGACCAGGATCCCATTGGCCTTCAAGTGGAGTTTCCCATGTACGTACGAACAATGTTGCTGAATACGAAGCTTGCATTGCTGGCCAGCAGCCCAGCCAGGAGCTATCAGGAAAGCGTTTGCAAGTCATTTATTATTCCTTCTTGGTAATAAGCCTTAGGAGCGGGCAGGGCAAATGGAGATTGGAGAACGAGAGAGAAAAAGCTTATACCATATCATGAGTACTTAGAAAAGCTCATGGACCAGACCAGTTCAAAGAAATAAAGTTTGACTATCTCCCGGGGGCGCTGAGCTGAAACCAATTGTGATTGAACAAATAAATGAACCCGCATACTTTTATCAGATTGAAACAGAGCCACAGTCCGATGGGCTCCCCTGGTACACCGACATCATTAAGTACTTCGAGGATCGCACATTCCCTGAGTACGCAACAGCTAATGCCCGACGTACCATCCGGAGGTTAGCTACGCAGGAGTATGTGGGGCATTTATTGTTTTGTTTCTTACAACAATGTCTTACTGAGGTGTCTTCATGAGTCTGAAGCCCAGAAAGTTTTGAAAGAAATCCATGATTGAATTTTCGGAGCGCATGTAAGTGGGAAAATGATGGCCAAAAAGATTCTAGAGCAAGGATCTTACTAGTCAACGATGGAGACTGATTTCTGCCAATATGTGCAAAGGTGAGGTTTTATTTTAACAATCAATTGCTTGAACAATTGAGGAGCGGAAGCCACCACCCTTCCACATAGAGGGATACTCGACCCTGAATAAAGAGGTTTTGGTTCTATTCGATTGAAAGCGCGACCCACCATGGGAGCTTCAGATGACCATATAAAAAAAAAGAAAAGTCTCTGATCTAGCGAAACATTCACTAGTATACAATTCAGCCCTACTTAGCCCTACCTAAGACGGAGCAGCACCGCTTGCCCTATCCTATGGTCTCGAGGCAAGGAGCCGAGTTTACGAGGCGGCGAGTTTCATTAGAGGGTTGGGGAGCTTTGAGCTAGGCTGCTGCTACGATGCTTGAGGTGTGGAAGTGAACCGATCCAGCTTTTGTCTTTGAGCCGGTCGATGGAATTTTCTAGTTTTGCTTTAGCGAATGAGAAGCAGGGCTTGCCACCAGGGGGCAATGCAACAAGAAGATAGCCCTAAGTGCTGGGCTAGCGATACCAAAGGGGTATGGATTGTTGGCAAGGCTAAAAAACACATCGCGACTGATGCCGTTGTCGCGCTTGACCTGCTAAGCCTTTTGGGCTTCAATTCGGAATCCAGGATAGGATGGATTGGCCGAACTTCGCCGCGTCCGGACTTCCCGGGAGTCTCTGTCTATAGAAAGGAACCTCGCTAAGTGCGACCACCAAGTTCAACTTATCATTGAACGGGCGGGGCAAATCCTGTCAAATTTGGGCGTCCAAATCCGTTGTGTACAGGCGCTCTTTGTTAACCCGTCTGGTGCGCAGCTGTATGCCTGTGTGGGTGATCTTTCGCGGGGAGCTCTTGGGCTTTTTCCGCTCGACCGCACCTACATGACTTTGAAATTAGATATGAATCTGGACATTTGAATTCCTCGACCTGCTAGCACTAGATCTGCTTCTACTGATGATGCTTACACTTTGCCATCAATTGGACCTGCTTCCACCTATTACTCTTTTGCTTATCATATATCTCTTGGGTCAAGTTCATCAGCTCGGGCAACTGGATCAACAGGTGCTTTCACTGCATCAACTGAGTCAAGGTAAACCACTGAATCAATGGGCTGTGCTCCTGGCTTCGTTTCTGGGTCAACACCAATGGGATCCGCAGCTCAAGTTGAGTCGACTGTGATTCTTCTTGAGCTATCGAGTCAGTAGCTGCCTTTAGAGCTGGGATAAGTTTAGATTAGGGAAATGCTCTTTTGAACGAATCCTAAGAACAATTGGAATGCTTTCAATGGCCAGAAGGGAGGAGAGGAGCTCATCCCCGGTTATATGATTGTTGGTTAGGAGTTTCATTGTTAGCAAGATCTCCAGCTATGGAATCTGTTGTCGTCGGCGGGGCTACTTCTTCTTCTTTCGAAATGGGAAGAATAGCGTAGTCAAAGTAGGCCAAGTCGGTAGCCCTTTCTTCCACTCTTGGGAGAAGGGCAGTAGGATTATAAAAAGGCCTAACTGCTGTTGAAGGAATAGAGGTCGGCTCTTGGAGTAAGGGGAGAAGGACTGAGTGCCGGTGAAATGCTTTTTGAGACTTACCCCGCTCAATGGAAATTTATTTAGGCAAGATCCCACGTCCGAGAGTCTGATTCTGCTTTCACTCTTCTCAAGGAAGGAGGCCACCAAACAAACCAAAGGGGAGGTCTTTGCTTGCTTTTCCTGTTAGAGATGCTAGTCTTTTTGTAATAACTGCTCTGCAGATGTTTTCAGGAATAAGAGAAGACGGTGCTCTTTCATCAGCTCTTTGGCTATTTGCTTGCGATAAAGAAAGAGTGAATTGACCCGAGCCAAGTAGTTCGGCTAAGCCGGAAAGAAAGAGTGAGATCCTCTTTGAGATGAAATGCGGAAATGTCCTAATCAAACCAGGCTCAAGGTCAATGATTTAGCTCAAGAAAGGAATAATAGCCTTTATGCCTTGAGCCTTTTGCCTGCTTCATCTGCAGATCGGATTCTCAGCATCCAATCAATAAGTCAGAGCTGGGCCTTTCGGCTCGGTATTCACTCACAAAGAAGTGAATCCTTAAGTCTAGCCTTTTGGCTTAATTAATAGTTCTTCCTTAGAGGCTTTCGGGGAAGAAGATCCATTTCTTTTGCGATTGATCTCGTCCTTTCTTGAGTTGCCCATCATAGACAACACGGGAACAGATTGGTCGACGAAAACTGGAATTCCAACTGTGACTTTTCTCACCCCCGTTTTATTTAATTATTTTCTAGATGAGGAAGCCCACTTTCCAAACTTTCGATATGCGCGTCATTACCATGAGATCTTTGTTCCTATCTTTTTGGGAAAATCGAAGGAATTTTCTGTCCCAAGATTTAGGGGTCTATTGGAAGAGCTGGGTCTGTTTGTGAACGTTATAGATATAGTTCCGGGGGGGCGTCCCAATTGACTGCTTTATTGTACCGGTAAGCCCTGCCTATCAATGCAATAGCTTCAGAGCAAGCTATGTGGTTCTACACCAAATGGCTCCTAAAGCGAAGCAGCTACTAGAAAGAAAGTAGTAGCCGCTCGCTATGTGTGATTCGATGTCCCCTAAAGCAAGCTATTGAATTGTTCCTAACCAAAGAAAGGAGAGATATAGATTACGTTCATCTCATAAAGATGTTCCTTTTCACTCCTAAATGAAAGCTAAACTAAACGACAATAACATAACTCCTAACGCAAAAGAGTAGCCGCTGCGATGCCTATGCTATTTGATTTCCTATAGAGCTTGGGCCCACGCGCAAGCTCCTATCGCAAAGCTAGTAAGTAGCCTTTTTGTTTCTATAGCTTCAAAGCCAAGGATTTTAAGTGTCACGGGCAACATCGGTTGTCATATATGACAATCCCGGAGGCCAAACAGAACCCGGTGATGACCCGTCTTCCGATGAGTCCGAAGACTTGGCACGTACCGTCTCATCAGAAGTGTCAAGAACAGAACACGTCTTTGTAACCAACGAAGACGAAATATCCCCTAAAGAAGCCATAACTCAACAAAACGAAGAAAGGCTAGATAAGATGATGGAGATTATAGAAGCTATGCGAGCTCTTATTTGCTCAAAAGACAAGGCAGAACAAGGCCAAGGTCAGATAAAATTGGCGAAACCAGTAATCCACAGAAGAACATGACCGAGGGGCAGTCCTCGCGACACGAGGAGATACGCCAATCTGAGATCAAGTAGCTTTACTAATAGGGCGGAGGGATCTTCAACCACTGTCTATTGAAAAAAAGATTCTCAAACGGCGAAGCCTTGCGGTCTCTCTTCACTTCCACACAAAAAGAGAAAGAAAAATTGCGTATATGATCATGGTTTGCTATCTTCCCGAAGAAACCAAGCGGAAGAACAATTGGGCGGTGTGTCCCCCTTAAAAGGGGTATGAAGCCCGTAGACAATGGCTTTAGAGAGATGCTTTTATTTAAGACAGTGAACTATAGCTGGCTTTAGAAAACAAAAAACTTTCTTCGATTAGCTACAGAAAGAGACCTAAAGCTTAGTTCTGTACAGGTACAGCCAACCAAGGCTACCACGAGCGGCCGGGTAAAGAAAATATCCTAATTGTAATCACTAGCTATCTCTGTGCTTTGAAAGCTGAAGGAAGTTATAGCATTGGAGCTGGTATGAAAACTAGACTATCCTAAGGAGTAGAATCCAATCTTCCGGTATCCGGTAGTAGAGCCATACCTTCGGTAGTGAAGCTATACCTCTGGTAATCCTACTAGTAGAGAGAATAGCTTGGCATGAGTAGCTTGGAGTTTAAAAATTGTTTTTGACTTGCCTGTAGTAAAGCCTGCAGTTATAAGGCTTTTGGGGTAAGCACGCAAGGAGCATTTGATGTGGGCAAAGAAAGGGGCTTTGGTAATAGTGGAGACCCCTAAGCAATACTCTCTGCTGCGGGTGAGTGACTTACTGGAGCTTTTTATTTTCCTTGAATTGGCCTTAGCTAGTCTCTTCAATCGGAGGTCCTTGCAGAGCAGAGCCATCTACTTCTCTCACATACCCATAAAAAGATCATGTCCGGAGAATAAGAGGACCCTTTCTAGTCTAGTTGGGACCTAGCTGCTAGTGAATTCTTTTCCGGGTCTTCAAAAGTCCATTCTTTCGATTGTATTCGTTCTAGGGGTAGGGTATATGATCGTTTGGAATTAAGAAGGATCGAAGAAAGACCGTAGATCGTAGAGAGGCTTCAGCTAGCACCTATCTATCCTCATTGGAAAGAACATCGCGCCTATCGTGATTTGGCCCAAGCAAGGGAATATACCTCGGGCAAGTACTGGTGGAGTTCGGGCTGAAGCTGTAGTTTCAAATCCAACAAAGAAAGTATTAAGCAGAATCTAGGGCTAGATAGAGCAACCGGGATTTAGTACCCGACTTACTAAGAAAAAGGGCTTGTTGCCCGCTCTAAACGAAAGGAATTATTCCTTTCGTTTTCCAATGCAGAAGTTTCGTCATTTCAAGAGATCATAATAGGGACGAGCATTACCATACGAGAAGGAAAGCAAATAGAGAATACGACTTGTTAACCCTTCTAAGAAAAGAAGAAGGTTGTTTCAAAAGAAAGAATTTTATGGAATCAGATGCATTAACTTAAAAAAGAGTAAAAAAGGAGAAGGCTTTTTGTACTTAGAAGGTTGTTCGATGATTTGGTAAAGAGGGTGGGTGGGATCGCGATCGACTCAAAGGGAAGTCCCCCGATAGGGGAGATATTGGTTCAAATCCAATTCGTGAGAAGAATCCAAGCGAGAGACTAGTTGAGTCAAGGGTCCCTTTTTTCACTAAAGGATAGGAGAGCAACTTCAATCACTGAGCGAACAAAGAAAAAATGCTTTCTCCGGTTAGCTTTCCTCACTTTCCGTATCACGGTACCTCTAATCCCCCCCTTTAAGTGAAAACAATCACTTTAGAAGACCGACTAAACCCTTCTATCACAGGACGGGTTCAAAAATGGTAGGAAATGGAACCATCCATGGAGAGCCGCTTCAACTAGTCATCCCGGTAACACGAGCCTTGGTTGGAGAATCCATACCGCTTACTTGGAACAAAAGGATTCTATGAAACTAATCCAAATGTAACAGCTTTCTTTGCTTCTGTTTTGGCTTCCGTGGTTGGGCTTGGGTTGCTACTTCTACGGGCTCTAGGTGTGATGTAGATTAGGTCCCAGTGCGAGTAGGTGAATGCTCCTTCTGTTCGAGCAAGAGAGAAGGATGATGCCCGAGTACGATGGAAAGGGAAAGAAAGCTTTCGAAAGCTCTCGGAAGGCATTATCTATAAAACCATTCCATGAGGTGAAAGTTCGAGGGCCGGTTCACTCGAATCGAATCCAGGCAGACGTATACCTTAGTTGCTGCGACGGTAATGTCAGTTGCACTTTCATCAGGGCGAGAGTGGAAATTCGCTCCGTTTTTGGTCTCACGTGTGCTTTCATGTCTGTCGTCGGGCCGATATTTAGGTTGTGGCCAGCCACCTTTGTAGCTCCTGTATAGTTGTGATCCCCGCATCCCTCTTCGACCTCATTGAATAGCGTGTACCATTTGTTCGTGGAGCCCTAGTGGGAAAAGAGGATAGGCGGGACAGACTCTGACTCGTACAGCCCACTGGTCCAGGGCATGGAGCATACTCTTTTACAAGCAGCGGAAAGAAGTTAGCCGGCTAGCGCACTTCGGCCACTCAAGGTAGCCCCCTATCGAACGCATCTCTCAGATAGACTTCTTTTTCCCTGTAGGCCGACAGCTCCCATCCCATCAGTCACCTTTCGAAGCTCTTTCCCAGTCAGCCCTCAGGTCAATGGGCGATATAGAGTGAGGCGCCTATAGGGAGAGTTCCCATTATGTAATAGAAAAGTTTTGCGAACCAATCATTCACTGACTTCAGACCAAGCCAATCATCATTTGGCATCAGACAACTACCGTTAAGTCTGTCATCCGCCATAAACAAAAAGAGGGGGTACAAAGCTAGCCTATTACGATCTCCTTCACGCTAAGGGGATTGGCGGATGCTGCAATACAAAGAAATCGGTCGAACTCAAGCATTTGGTTTGACAAAAGCAATGGCTCTTTCCTACTTGCTTGAGGGACAGCCGATTCATATTACTTACTTGTATTCTGGTTGGATTGGGCGCTTGGTGGTAAGAGCCCCTACTTGAAAAACCAACAGCTTGCTGCTCACCATCATACGCGTGCGCTATAAAAGAAGCCGCACAACGCCCTTCCTCTTTCGAATCCTTTTGGATGATAAGGCATGCCTATCCATCTTTTATCCAGCCTTTGCTCCACTATCCACCACCGGAATGGTTATTTTGCCTGCCCCGCTTTCCTCTCCCGCGGCAAGAGCTCGTTCGCCAAGTCCGAACTCCCACTTTCTCGTCGATGACGGCTCTCTTCGATGCTAGCAACCGCCTTTGACCCTTTTCCGCTTCTTTCCATTTCCAACCATTCTACCTGAACGAGAGACTTTACCTTTACTTAGAGAGGGGCAGCGGTACCACACGAGACATGAGCGAACGAAATCCCTGTATCCAATGAAAGAGGATCGATCGGGCATGAGCCTTCGAGCGCACAAAGTATGTGATCAAAGGAAAGGCAAAGACATGAAACTTAGAGATCCTGAGCTACTAGGTCTTCCTAAAAGGGGAATTGATGAACTACTGTGTCTCAGTGCCATGGCATACTCATGTCTTTGAGCATTCCATACGTCGACTCATTCATACGAAAAAGTCGAACCCAAAACACAAAAATACATCTCGGGCTCATCATCCCCAGGCGCACACATCACAAAAGAGCTCTACTCTATCTCGACGACACAAGACGAGACGGATTACCTAACTGAAGACCTTACCAACGAGAGACTTTGGTGAGCTCAGTGAGCATAGCGTAGCGAGTGTCTTATTGAATGCTTGGAACTAAGGATGGATTTACCCAGACTTACGGGATCTATCCAGATAAGGCATCTTCCGGACAGGGGCTGTCTATCTATAGCAATATAAAAGTCTTAATTCTAGCCACTTACACTTACAGTGCTTTCACCTATCTACTAGCTAGGGGCACAAGCCGGGAACCTAACCGGTTCAAGAGTCAGAGCCTTTCCGAATCCGAACTCGGGATCAGATCAAACTAAAGCAAGCACCATAATTTGTGGATGAATCCAGAAAGTCTTTCTACTTAGCTCGTCAAGCGAAGTTGCTATCAACGGCTTTAGCATGACAACTATAACATCAAGCCATGGTAAACTTCCAAAGCTTCTACTGTAGTTTTTCACCTGGGTTCAGCCTTCTCCTTGCCGATGTCACCACTGGTTCAGGTACTTTCGCCAATACTTGAGCGAGCACCTAGTTATGCCCATGTCCTAACTTTTGCGGTTATGAAGAACCTCCGGACCCCGGCTATGGAAAAAGGATTTATTATTGTCCATGCCCTTTAGTTGCTTCCGCTGGATCAATGGGATCCCAATCTCTATTTACTAGGTATACTTGTCTTGTTCAGTAACTGAAGCTACTTGTTCTCTTTCAGTCGACCAAACCCACGAACTTTTACACACTGGCTCGTAAGGAGCAAGGACCAAGACCTCTACTCCCATTCTCTATTTTGGACTCATTTTATTTCGTCCTTGACTCCGGATGGATGGCATCTTTTTCTTTCGAGTGCGAGAACTGTGTTCAATACGGAACCTGTTCACCCCACCCACTTTGACTACTATAGTGGTCTATTTCACGGTTGCCAGACCTGGTTCAAGGCGACATCTTGTTTCACTTTATCTTGTCAACAGATAGTTTGAATAGGCATCCCGCCCCTATCCCTCAGTTTAGCTGATAGATAGCTACCGGCACAGGAAGCAATCGGTCACAATTGAATCATTCAGTTCCGCTTTTTTACGTCACTTTTGGGGTTCAAGTTACAGTCAGGGAAGAACGGTTATGGGTCCGCTCTCATAGAGAAAGATCAGATTCTAACTAAAGCTAGTAGAGTAGGACTGACGGCTTTCATGCTTCAATCAATCATTCTATTGGTCATTTTATATGGTATGTCTGCCTCATCCTTTCAGGATCAAAACAAAGGGAAGAAAGACTCTGGCGTAAAGAACTGAAAGCTATCTCGAGCTTACGGTTTGTTACAGAAGGAATGGAATGGGATCTAACCTGTAACCTTGTTTTTGTTCTTTCTTCCGGTTAATCACTATTCGACTGGCAACAAAACCGATAGAGTTTACTTTAAACCTAGCTTTCCGGCTCTTGTTGTCTCTTTCACAACAACTGGTTACCTCTTGCCTCCTCTCTATACAAGGTACTATAGAAATCCATAGTTATTTCCTTTGTTTGTCATCAACCCATTCATTATTGCTATCCTTCCTTCTACCCTGTTCTTTTTCCTCCTAATTATCGTTATAGTATGTAAATAAATAGTATTCCTATCGCCAAAATCCATCTAGACCGATATTTCTTCAACCACAATATTTCCTCTTTCCGAAGAACCGAACCCTTTCATACTCCCGACATGTCTCTAAGCTTTTAAAAAAATGTGAACTGCGACGATCGAGAATACGTTACACGCCTGCAATTCGACTTAATAAGTTTCCGGGAAAGATAGTGGGGTTAGGAGACAGCTTCTTATTGGTTCTAATGTCATAGGCAGGCAGAAAGAAGGAGTAGGGGGTTAATGATGTAATTGTTGAAGTGACTGATGATAGAGGGGTTAATACAAGTCGTCAGGTTGCGCGAACTTCTGATGACAGTTCTGATCCAGCTCGATGTACTCAGAAATCTCAGAAGGAAAATTTGGGTGAGAATGCTCCAATAACGGATGTCTCAAACCTGACGAACGAATCCGCAGGTACTGTAGCTCAGTCCCAATCTGATGTTGTTATTCGTTCTCTTTCTGAGGGAGAAAGGCTTTGTTTTGGGTGTTAACACAGGGGTCAAAGTAGGCAGAATCAGTATGTGGATATGTCTGATGCTCTAGCTTTCTCGATCTTCTTCTCCTAGCTAGCTGTCTAATCGACTGGAAAAGGCTCATATGGTTGTGCCTTGGGCCTATCTATACCCACCTTATTTTATTACCTTTAGGGTAGGGATTTTTGCTAATCTTGGAATAAATGTTCAGTATCAAGCAATGGTTCAGTCTCTTTAACTACTCGAAAGAAAGAAAGACTCCTCAGGAGCTTGATATGAAGGATAAAAATATATGACAATTGAACTGAGAAAGCCAGTCTCAAGGGATGTTATTTCTAAAGCGGTAGGATCAAAAGCTTTATTTAACTACAGCGAGTGTAATACCTGAAGCGAGATATAGAGCAGCAACGAGGGGATAGGAGAGGTATGAGGATAGTTTAACTACCACAGGTAGCTCGAAACTGGAATAGACCGGAAGGAAGGGTAAATACATCTAGGTGGATCTACCAGGAAAGATGATAATAAGAGTACCGGGTCCTCCATATCTATATCTAGGAGCTGGCTAGCAAGTTCGGGCTATTCATAAGAACCTGCACTTACACTTTAAGACTTACAACACTTGCTTCACTTTAACTAGACTAAGGCTGGCTACCCGGAAAAGAAATGGTTTTCTACTCACAAGGCTAGGTCTTAGACCTGATGAAAGAGGTTTGAACTTTGACTATCTTAACTTATATAAACAGGATATCACCGCTAATATAAAAAAGTACTTACTTGACCCGGCTTACCATTCTATTAAATGGAATGAAAGAGCTCTTAGGCTTGCGCCAACAGATATACCATAAAAGATATCTGAAAAAAATAGAAAAGAACTTCCAGATATGCTATTAGATAGGCCCAGAGAGAGATCTATGCGCTCAGATCTGAGTACTTGGTTCGGCTGAATGAATAGAATCTGGGGAGGCTGGTACGACATCGAAAGCTACTCCACCTCGATTAAGATAACTAGAACTCCTAATGTCTGAAAGATAACTTCCAATGGTTGGAAAAGACTCCTACCTTCACTTCATAAGGAACTCACTGGCGCACTCGCTCTAATGAATGTAACGTGCCCCTACCTTCCCTGAAAAATCCACTGCGAAGAGATTCAGGCTCGAGAGACCTCTTCCCTATCCTATTGTTCGAGTGATTGTTGCCTTGGAAGAGAATCCTGGCAAGCCTCGCATTGAAGCAAGTTCTATAACTGGATCGCAGGCATAAACACTGGAAGGCGATGGAACTAAACTAGCTTAGGCTCTTTCCCTTGCGGCAGGCTCGAGAGACCTCTTCATAAGTTCTTTTTTTAAGTAAAGTAAGAAGAGGTATAAAATCACTCTACTCTATAGAGAGGGAGAGGCAACCATGGAATAATCCAAAGTGAATCGCAAAACAAAGATGGGCAAGGGCAAAATCTTAATACCTCACAACTGGATCAATGGCTGGCCTTAGGACTGCAAATGCGGAACCCCTACGTTGAGTAAATTAAGAGGCAGGTACTGCTTAAAGTAAAGGTTTAAAAGGGATCGCTCACAGGGGAATATCCTTAAAGAGAGGGCATTCTAAAATCGATTAGCATTCCAAACTCGCTCGCGGGGAAAAGATATTCTTCTTAGAGCAAGGCGGCTTACACAACCAGGACCTGCCCGTTTGGGTGGCGACCTACTAGCGTAGTAACAGAAAGGCATCGACGTGGGCACTGATACTTGTGTTCCATCACTAAGAAAGGGATTGTCGTTATCTAAGTCATTCCCATTGGCAGGAGGCACGCCAGAGCATCTCTACAAATTCGTCGAGGAGAGTTTTTCACTAAACTTGAAGGAAAAAAGATTGATTCATCGCCCGAAAAAGAAGAGAAAAGAGCCCTTCTCTTTCTAGCCATTCCGTTACGAGACTTCTCAACCGCCTTGACAGCACCAAGTTGACTTGCCGCTCGACCCAATCTTGCGATTTCCGATGATGAAACCAAGAAGGACTAGACTGATTCGACTGCTCTCACTGGCTCAGCTGCTCGATAGGAATAGGAAACCGTTCCAACCACTTCCACTTATGCGGGACATTCACTCTCAAAAGCATGATCGTCACTCTAACTCGCGCCAAATGCCTCTCATAGGGAAAGCTTGTTCCCTCCCGCCCTAGTTGCACTATTCCACCTACCTAATCCCGGCGGAAGATGCCTCTGGAACTTCTTTTTTCGCTTTCCTACAAGGGAGGAGGCTTGTCTAAAATGCACATTCTGCTCTATCTGGCATCCATGTGCATTTTTCGATGTAGTGGATTGGAGACAGCCATATATATATCGAGTATCTGACAAAAGGAACCTTACCGGATGATAGATACGAAGCGAATAAGCTAAAGAAGATGGCCAAAAGGTATATCGTGAATGATGGTAAGCTATTCAAAAGAGGCTTCTCGGTAATTCTGTTGAGGTGTCTATCAGGTGATGAGTGGATGATTGATGAAGCTTGTACATTTCACATGTGTCCCAATTTAAATTGGTTTTCCACGTACAAAGAAGTTAGTGGTACAGTTTTGTTGGGGAACACCAAGGAGCTTTCCTTGGTGTGGGTACAGTTATCATTAAGATGTATGATGGGGTTGTTAGAACCTTGGAGTGGAGGTACGGCATGTTCCAGAAGACAGTCAGAACCTAATATCTTTGAGTCTTCTTGATTCCGTCGGGTGAAGGTGGAAGTTCAGGTGAGAATTTGCCTACTGCAAATACGGGAACTATTGCCGCTGCGATTAACCAGTCATTGGAAACTGGGGAATTTCGTCATAGGCCTCACGCAGTAGCTACGAATGAGGATAAGGAGAAACCCCCTCATAAAGGGAAAGCAAGAAACTGCTGGTGAAAACATTTTGTCTGAATCTAGCGCTCAAAAAGAACAAGATCGAAGAAGTAGGGGTGTCTCAAAATCCTCTCAGACGTATCACGCGTTCTATGACCAAAGAAGGATCAAGGAGAGGACCAATCCTGTGTTTGAGCCAAGTTCAAAGGAGGATGAGATTGCCAAAGCCCTTGATGAGGAGGTAGAATCAGAAGGTTCTTCTTCTGGATCCTCACATGGATCTCATTCAAATGATGACCTAAACTCTATAGGGTTGCGAAGTGTGAAAGTTATCGGGACCAAACTTCACCAGCATGAGAACATGGATAATCGGGTAATAGCTCGTCCAAATGTCCCAAAGAGAGCATCAAATGGAGCTCATGATGTCTCAAATGCAAAGCTTGGTTGTCCAATTCTCTTAATTGGCCGCGGGATTAGAAGACAAGCAGGTCCTATCCCATCAAAAACAAGGTCAATCTCCAAGTGGTCCATACATTGGTGCAAGCTATCTTGAGAAAGGGGCACAGCCTGCCTTTCAATCACCAGTGTATAACGTTCCCCATAATTCAAGGGTCAACTACCCTGGGGGCAAGGCCACCCCCTATCCTAACACAGGGGTCAATGCCTACCCGCATCCATATACATACATCTACAGGTAGCTTGGACCCTAACTTGTTAGCCTTCATTGATGATATTGTAAAGAAGGAAGAAAAGTAGAAGAAGGGACAAGGAATGAAGCTAGACTTGTCACCAAACCGTATCCATCTTGTGTAGACTCCCATTTCCCCCGGGCTTCACTCAGCCAGAATTTCTTTAGTTTAGTGGGAAAGGCAACCCAAGAGAACATCTTGCTCATTTTATTGCTCGGTTAGCTGAGTAGGTAGAAAATAAAGCCCTTTGGCTACAGCTAAGAGTGCAATCCCTAGAAGGCCCCTGCTAATCCCAGAACCATAATTGAGGGAAGTGCGGAAGAAGATGTCGATACAGAAGGTAGTTGCCAAGATGAATGGGTCACCTATAAAAGTCAAAGTGCGAAAAAGAAAAGCCAAAAATCAGCAATCGGGCTCAAAGAAACCTTCGCAAAGCGGTCAGTAAAATAAAGAATAATAAAAATAAGATCAGAAAGAAGAAGAAGACAAAAGATAATGGGGAAGAACTTCACGAGGGGTTAATGACCCAGTCAACAAAAGGACCCATCACACTCAGTGAATATTTCCCCAAAGAATACTTAAGTGATGATATGTCAGAAGAGGATGATGAAATTCTTTCTTTTTCTTAAAATTATGTGGGGGTCATAAACCTGCCACAGGAAAAAGAAAACGATGTCCCACCTAGTATCGAGGGCACCCAAGAGCAAATGATGAATCAGACTATTTCAAACTCTTCTGGGAGTTGGTGGAAGCAGAAACTTCTCTGGAAAGTCAAGAAATAGAATCCTACTTTTTTTATGACGAGGATTCATTAGAAAGTGATGATGAAAATGAACACCATTCGAAAGTGGAAACTTATGATGGAGAAAGTCTTAATAGATACCACTTTTCGTGAGACGATTACTGAACATGTGATGTTATCACAATTGATATAGACGAAGGGAGGAAAGATGTGAGAATCACACAAAATTTGACCAAGCAAGATCCCTTGTAAATGTGATAGCACTCAATCATGCTCAAACTCAGGTTTTTGTTGACCTAAAAAAGAGTCTGATGGAACCACACAGGGAGATCATACCGAGAGCACAAATCATAAGCGCTCCTTACCCAGGATCAAGTTCCCCCTTTCGGTATCAGGACTAAGAGCCCAGTCCAGGGACTGAATTGGACTAATAAGACTGAATAGACCGACCCTTCTCTTTTTCCCTGTCTCCCGCGCCGGTATCGGTGGCTGAACCCCAACTGCTAGTGATGGGGCGGAGAAAAGAACTTCTCCCCGTTCCACATAACACGAAAAGATGGAGAAGAGACACACATCATAATCAAGCGTACCAAACCAGACGGGAGCCCCACATCCATAAGAGTGTCTGTGATGAAGTCCCAGCGAAGGCGATCGAAAGCTTGATGAAGGTCCACCTTGAGTGCCATAATACCAGCCCCTCTATGTCGCCTCATATTGTGCACAATCTCCTGGGCCAAGAAACTTTTTTCAGTGATGTTCCTGCCGGGCACAAAACTCGTCTGCGTCTGCATTGGGCCAACTAATTTAACCATAAGCGGCTTTAGTCGTTCAGTGACAACCTTGGTGATGATTTTATACAACACTGGGCACAGGCTAATAGGCCGAAAATGGCTAAAAGTTTTCGGTGCGGGTGTCTTCGGAATGAGGACAATAAGTGTGGTACCCAACGTGTTAGGTAGCGAGGCACCCCCAGCCAAGCCACATCGCGAACCAACTTACAGACCGAGGGGCCAACCACGCTCCATTGATTCTGATAAAACAGTGCATGAATACCATGCATTCCTGGCGCCTTCAACGGTCCCATGCTAAACACAGCTTTCCTCACTTCCTCATCGGCAATTGTTCCCTCTAATGCTCCGATTTCCTCCGTACACAGGTTTTTCCTGATGTTCAATTGAGACAAAGGCTCATCCAGTGTACAGTTTTTTGAAAAAATGAACAGCTTCTCTTCTGAGTACGTCGTCGTCATCGCATCACTCGCCATCCATTTTAAGCAGGGACACTCGCCGCCTTCCTTGCAAGAGTTCTACGGTAGAAGAACAGATAAAAACTATTTATACCGGAACAAATGGTTATCTTGATTCGTTATCAATTGGACAGGTAAGGAAATTTATTGTTGAGTTACGTACTTACTTAAAAAGTAATAAACCTCAGTTCCAAGAAAGAATATCTGAGACCAAAACGAGAAGGAAGCAGAAGTTCTTTTAAAAGAAGCCATTCAAGAACAGAA
>JBBMKA010043409.1:0-21067 GCA_037833695.1 Sechiopsis laciniata | reverse complement strand
AAATAAGATCAAGTTTGTTATCATCAAAATATTAATTAATTAATTAATTAATTTGAGATAGAGCCAAATAGCCAACACTAACCAAGTCGGTCAGCAGTTCATGTGCAGCAATCTGGATTTGGAAACAACCAACAGCAAGCTCATCACTCAAATTTATCGCTGAAGGAGTACATGGTGAAGAATGACGCAATGATGATGGATCATCAAACCTTGCTGAAGGCTCAACAAGCAACTCTTCGAGTGTTGGAACTGCAATTAGGACAGATCGTAATAGATCTAAATAACAGACCTCTAGGACAATTACCATCGGATACAGAAAGCTCTAGACAGAATGGAAAGGAGCAAGCTAATGTGATAGAATTAAGGAGTTGAAAATCATTGATGGATAGGGAGGAAATTAGGAAATATCAAGGAACCTTGCCCAAAATAGAACCATCAATGGAAAAGGACCCATCAAGGAGGGCGGATGAGGAACCGATAAAAATAAGTAATGCGACGGAAGTGGCCAAACCACTACCTATTTACCAACCACCTTCGCCACCATATCCACAAAAGATCAGAAGAAAGAAAAATGAATCGCACTTCAAAAAATTTACAGACATTTTGAAACAACTCCATATTAACATTCCGTTAGCTGACGCGTTGCGACAAATGCCAAACTACATGAAATTCCTTAAGGATGCGTTGAGTGAAAAAAGCAAATTTGAGGAATTCAAAGTAGTAGCATCAAATGAAGATTGTAGTACGATTGTCCAAAATAAAATCCTTATGAAAGAAGTCGATCTTGGTCAATTTACTATTCCAGTTAAGATTAGTAACCATCACATTGGGCAAGCACTCTGTGATCTGGATGCCAGCATCAACCTTATGCCTCTATCAATCTACAAAAAACTTTGGAATAGGTGAAGCTAGACCCACGACTGTCACAATTCAACTTATTGATAGGTCGATCACTCGCCCTATTGGGAAATTTGAAGACATTCTTGTTCAGGTCGATAAGCTCATCTTTCCAGCAAATTTTATCATTCTTGATTACGATGCAGATCTAGAAGTTCCCATCATCTTAGGGAGGCCCTTCTAAGAACGAGATGAACACTAGTAGATATGAACGAAGGCACAATTACATTACGGATGAACGATCAGCAGATCCAGTTCAACATATTTGACTCGATGAAGCAGACTGATGCGGAAGAAAATTACAATGTTAGCCAGATTGAAGTAATGCTAGACGAAGCAGTTAAGAGCGAGCAAGGAAGAAAGATGTTGAACATGGACGAGCACGCTAGGGAAGAAGAGGAAATGTAGAATGAGACATAGGAGGATTCAATGTTCGAAGAAGTGCATTATAACAAGGCGCTCGATGTTGCGACAAGAGATAATTCCCCTCATCGCTCCTCAATTAAAGAACCTCAAATGTTAGAATTAAAAACTCTCCCTACGCATTTGAAGTATGTCTATCTTAGAGAAAAAGAGACATTACCAACTGTCATATCATCACAACTGACACTAGAACATGAGCAACTTCTTCTACAGTTACTCAAGCAACACACAAAGGCGATTTGATGGACTTTGGCAGATATAACATGCATCAGTCCTACATTTTGTATGCATAAAATCATTCTAGAAGAAAATGCTGAAACTTCAGTGGAACATCAAAGATGATTGAATCCCGCCATAAAGGAAATAGTAAAAAAGGAAATCATAAAATAGCTATGTGCATGGGTGATTTATCCTATATCAGACAGCCAATGGGTGAGTCTTATTCAATGAGTGCCTAAGAAATGAGGCACCACCGTCATTCAAAACAAAAAGAACGAGTTGGTTCCAACAAGAACAGTGACGAGATGGCAAGTGTGCATGGATTAAAGGAAGTTGAACAAAGTAACTAAGAATGACCACTTTCCATTGCCCTACATAGATCAAATGTTGGACCGTATCGCAGGGAAGGATTATTATTGCTTTCTAACGGATATTCAAGCTACAACCAGATTACCATTGACCCCAAGGATCAAGAGAAAACTATTTTCACCTGCCCTTACGGAACATTCGCGTTCAGGAGAATGCCTTTCGGGCTCTACAATGCCCCAACAACATTTCAAAGATGCATGATGTCAATTTTTTCTTATATGCTTGAAGATATCATGTAAATTTTTATGGATGACTTCATAGTGTTTGGGGATAGGTTTTCCAATTGCTTAGCAAATTTGAAGAAAGTGTTAAAACGTTGTGAAGACACGCATCTTGTGCTTAACTGGGAAAAATGCTATTTCATGGTCAGAGAAGGAATTGTTCTATGACATAAAATTTTAAAGGCTGGAATGAAGGTTGATCGAGCAAAAGAGTTCTATAATCATTCTTTAGCCCTTATTTTTATTCCATCGAAACCTTTTTATAGATTTTTGTTTAAAGATTCATTATCTTTTTACAAGCTTGCTTGTGTTTTTTCCATTTTTCTCCACGAGTCTTACATCCAAATAGAAACCCTTGTAGGAAATAGGATTAAAGTTACCAGTACATAGAAAATTGAAAATTGATTAGCTTAGTGGTCAAAAGGGTCTCTTAGAGAATTCTAAGAGAAAATGAATTTAATCTACGGTGGTCACTTCATCTATCTAGGAATTATTTTCTTATGATAAATGAATTTAATCTATTGAGTGTCGTATGAGTTTTCTTCACAACCAAATATAGTAGGGTCAAGCAGTTATCCTACGAGATTAGATGTTCATAAGTTGTCTTAAAATAAGTCATTGCAGGTTGTCCTTTATCTTAAGGCATTTACCTGCAGAGCGATCACTTTAAATGTTTCCTAAAAATTTACAACGGGTTTCCTTAACATCCAAAAGTTATAGGGTTAGGCGATATGTCGCGTAACATTAGTTGAGGTGCACGGACATGGATATAAAAAAAAATATAACTTTAAACATTTCTTAAAAATTCAAGTACCATAATTAATGAAGTCTAATGTAGATATCATTGCATTGTTACAGTAGGACAAGGGTCGATCAATGCCAAAGTTTGGTGAATGGGATGTAAATAATCTTGCATCTGTAGAAAGATTTACTAACTATAGAAAAGTTAGAACCACCAAAAAATGTGAAAAGGAGTGTAGTTTCTTAGGCCACACAGGTTTCTATAGACGTTTCATTAAGGATTTTTCAAAAATTGCAAAATCGATGTGCGAGCTTTTAGAAGTTGAAAGACACTTCAATTTTGACCACGCAGCTTGCACACATTCAAGCAGATAAAAAAGGCCCTAACTAATGCTCCGATTATGATATCTCCTAACTAGAAGAAGCCTTTCGAGCTCATGTGCAATGCTAGCGACTATGCGATAGGAGCTATCCTTGGAAAAAGGGAGAAAAATTGATCCATCCCATCTACTATGCCAGTAGAACTCTGAATGACACGTAAATCAACTACACAACTATAGAAAATGAGCTTCTAGCGGTAATCTATGCGTTAGAGAAATTTCATTCTTATTTAGTAGGATCAAAAGTGATCATTTTTACTGACTATGCAAAAATAAAGTATCTTATGAGTAAGGCGAACGCTAAGCCAGATTGATCAGATGGATTTTGCTGTTGCAAGAATTCGACATTGAGATCAAGGACAAAAAGAGTTGTGAGAACGTCATAGCAAATCATCTATGTAGACTGGAGAACAGATGAGCCTATACAACCATGCTCGAGATATTCGAAAAATTTCCTGATGAACAACTGTTTGTGATCAAGCTTATCGAGAAAAGGAATGCCCCTTGGTTTGTAGACATTGCCAACTATCTAGCAAGCCATGTCATCCCAGCAGACTTAAATAGGCAACAAGGTAAGCGGTTCTTTCATGAATCTCGCTTTTACTTCTGAGATGAACCATTTTTATATAAACAATGTGTGGACGGAATGATACGCCAATGCATAGAAGAAAACGAGATGAATACAATATTGGAATCATGCCATGCATCGCCATACGAAGGATATTTTAGAGGAATTCGCATCGTAGCAAAAAAATTTCAATTCGGCTCTTTCCAGCCAAGCATATTTAAGGACGCGCATCATTACGTGAAGCATGTGATAAATGCCAAAGGAAACGAAACATAGGAAAGAGGGATGAAATGCCAATGACTTCGATTTTAGAAGTCGAAATATTCGACGTTTGGGGGATCGATTTCATGGGTCCATTTCCCCATTCACGTAGAAATTTATATATCCTGGTCGCGATTGATTACGTGTCAAAATGGGTAGAAGCGGTTGCCACACCTTTTAACGATGCTAAGACGGTTATAAAGTTTCTTCAGACGAATATTTTTACAAGGTTTGGTACCCCGCAAGCACTAATCAGTGATGAAGGAACACATTTCATAAATAAGGCAATGTCTCATGTGCTACAAAAGTACAATATCAAGCACCACATTGCAACTCCTAATCATCCGCAGACTAATGGCCAAGCTGAAATATCTAATCTTGAGATTTAGGGTATCCTGGAGAAGGTTGTTGGACCTAACATAAAAGACTGGTCTTTGCGATTGGACGATTCTCTTTGGGCTTATCGCATTGCATTCAAGACATCATTGAACATGTCAACTTACAAGATGGTGTATGGAAAAGCATGCCATTTGCCAGTTGAGATAGAGCACAAGGCTTTCTAGGCAATTAAAAAGCTAAACCTTGATCTTCAGAAAGCAGGTTCTGTTCGGATGTTACAATTACTTTATCTAGAAGAGCATAGGCACTTTTCCTACACAAATGCAAAATTATACAAAGAAAATACAAAAAAAATGGCATGATTGTAAGCTGACTCCTCGAGTTTTGTTATTTAACTCTAGACTTTATTTGTTCCTAGGTAAGCTCAGATCCAAGTGGTCTGGACCATTTCGCATCACACAAGTAAAACTAGGAGAAGCAATCTGGATTAAGAATGAAGCAAATAGAAATGAATTCGTAGTCAATGGACAGAGATTGAAGCATTATTGGAATGAGGATGCTCAGCGCAAGATATCTTCGTTCGCATTGACTGATGAATAAGCGCGCGAGTGTGCGAGTGGAACCAGAGCATATCGGTAACTTTAATTTTTGCTCCACGCATGCTAGTTTGAATACTTCCTACTTACTTACAAGAAAATTTATCTGAACTTTACTGCTTATTTCTTTGATCTAGTTACTTGATTTTATTTTTTTTTCCTAGCAATTTTAATTTGTTAATCTCGGTAAATCTCTATTTACATTTGGTGGAGTTTCTACGAGAATTGGATGAACGGACGAAATTAAGTGCGGCTAAGCACAATCCTTTTGATCATTAATTACGGTCGAATATTGAACAGTCGGATTGTAGGATCGCTAATCCAACGGTGTATAGTACTTACATGGCCGCCCAAATCCAATCGTCACGCTGACACTGCAGCGATTGCCACCGTAATCATACCCTTCATCTCATCATTAAATAAACCAAAATTCACCTTTTTCGTAACCTCATTACCATTCATTTATCCCATAATCCTCTTCTCCAATTTTAAATTGAAAAATTTTCACCATGGTATGAAGACTCACAACAAATTACTGTAGATGATGGCAATGGCTGATTGAAGGTCAAGGAAAAGTTGACCCCGCTCAGGCTCTCGAGCCAGTAGACGATGCGCCTGCACCTGCGGACAATGTAGCCGAACAATCGCAAGTAAGAATACAAAGGTGCATAAGAATGATGGTTTCACCTGCAAGGCCGGCAGAGCACGATGAAGCTGAAGAATCTGAGGATGCGCCTAGAGAAGAAAGGGTTGTTAACTCAGCGTTGCAACTAGCGGTGAGGACTGATAGCCCTGAAACTTCAGGGTACATCGAAGGATTAACACCTTCAAGGGAAGAAAGGGATATGGAGGAGTTTGATAGGAAGATGGAAGAATTCCGCAGAGTGTAAGAAGCCAAGCGTAGAGGAAATGTAGATGCGGGCAACTCTAGACCTGTTGAGGTAGTCGTAGTTCGTGTAGAGGAAGAAGAGAAGCCCCATCGAGAAGGAAAAGCACCAATGGTGGAGGAGCATCCAAGTGGATGCAGAGGAGAAATGCCAGCACCGGAGGACGTATTTTGATGCCAATTCAGAGACGAAGCTTATGTCGGCCTTGCCAAGCATCAAAGGACGAGCCTAACACTTTTAGGTAGAGAGCCAAATGAAGTGAAAATGATCATCCAGTACTTGATGGCTGAATTCGCAGTAAAACCTACGAACTTAGCAGTAGACGCGGGTCCTTCTACACATCTTCATGTGTCTACTCGCCCACCTAAGAAAATGAAGAAAAGCATGCATGAAAAGTTGGTGTGATGTCTTTGGCTGCTCACCAGCAATTTAGGCTCTTTTATGGCGTATGTTAAAGAGCACGACAGTGCATTATTCGACACATTGGCCCTCTTAAACCCGCGCATCCACAAGACCATCTTCCCGCACTTCTAGGATATTATTTCGTCCATCGACTCCGACAGTTCTGATTCAGAAGAAGATAAATAAAGGAAGTCTCTGTCTCTGCCACACTTATTTTTTCTTCTTTATGTCTATCTCACTATAAATATAATCATTCTTTCATTTTATTCCCTGTTTAATTTATTGCTTTGACCAATGCTGAGTTAGAATCTTATTTTTTTAATTCTGCACTTTCAAAACATTGCCTTTGGTGCGTTGGAATTTAATCTGCCCCGGCACATCATTTGATAGTTTCCTAACGAAATCCCCTTTGGACAGAGAGTGTAGTACAATTCTTTGGGAGGAAACCGATTAGCTTGCAGCACAGATTTTGAAAACCTTATATTCATTTAAGTTTGAGGGAACTTTGCATCACCTTCATTGGGGACAATGAAAACTTTAAGTTTGGGGGTGAGGGCAAACCGTAGAATGTTATGCGAATGATATGCGAATGCGTATTTATTTGCCAAAAAAAATCAAGACATTCTAGGTAAAAATGAAATGGTAAAGAAGAGCGAATAGTCGCGGGTATCCCAAGTAATCTGCTGACCATGCTAAAGATTCAAAAATAGCGGCCATGCGGAAAAATTTACTCAAAGGAACTCGAATAAATAAGCCCCGGGCAGAATGTTTTGACC
Organism: Sechiopsis laciniata; assembly: GCA_037833695.1. Lineage (NCBI taxonomy): Eukaryota > Viridiplantae > Streptophyta > Magnoliopsida > Cucurbitales > Cucurbitaceae > Sechiopsis > Sechiopsis laciniata. The sequence goes on along the minus strand of JBBMKA010043409.1, from coordinate 13,988 downwards.
AAACTTAAATGATCAAAAATGGGTTTGATTGAAGTGCATTAAAATAGAAGTTTCCAAGCTAGGAGTTGTGCACCGAGCTAAGGGCAATGAGGAGAAGGACTGAGATGAGATTGAAAGAACTTTAGTGAAGGATGAATTTGGATGATTAAGCATTGGCATATTAAGGCAATTGTACCTAAAGAATATTTTTTTTAAAACAAGAGGAAAAATACAGCATTGTGATTAGTAGTACTTTTAGCAGTTATTACACCTACATTGGCATCACTCGAGACGAGCAATGATTCAAGTTTGGGGGTTTGATGACTCTCAAATAGAGTCAGAATTTAGGATAATTTTGGATCATTGTATGCGGTTGTTATATAAGATTTAATGCGAACAAGGTAAAAATAAAGAGAAAAAAGGTGTAGTTTGCTAATGCTTACGTATTAGAGGAATAAAATGCGAGATATGAATTATAACGCTTAAAATGAAGGAATTATCACACTTAACGCATATTTAGCAAGGCTTATGCTGATAAACTATTTTTGCAGGAAATTGCGTTTGTGAAGTAGTGCAGAGTTAAGAATTGAGACGCGTGATTGCAAGCAAGTCATGCTCAAGAGAAATACCAAAGCGATACAAAAGCAATAAGGAAAGAATCAATTAGAAGTAAGAAGTTGACTAACCAGACACTATGAGACAGATTGCGGAAATTAAGAGGTTCTTACCTTAGATAAATAGAAACACAATTGGCAAGTTTAAACAAGGAAAGATTTCGTGTTGATTGATTCGTGCCTATTCTGAAATATTCCGAGAGTTGACAAAGAAGCTTATAAAAAGACGATCTCTGTAATAGGAAGTGGAGAGAGTCTGGAGATTTAGAAATTGAGAGTTTATTGTTTTTCTTTTCAGTATGTTTTTCATTTCGCATTCTATGTTCTTCGTTTGTATGATGAACTAATTTCCTTAAGGCAACGCTAGGAAAAAGTGGAGTAGTTGTAGCATGTGTTAAGAAGAAATAGGAAGGTTTAACTAATGCATGTTAATTAGGAGCAGATCTTAACAGTAAGTGTCGACCAGCCATCCACACGAACTAATAGGTTGTAAATTGGAAGAGGAATAACCTAAGTCTAGTTGCATGTTCAGTAGGTTCAAATTAAGTCTTTAATTCTTTTAATCGGAGTTTAGGAATAAACACATAACTATTGCATACGTAGTGACGGGTTATCATTACATCAAGTTGCGGCAGAAGTCGGACTTTATGCGAACGGACACAGAAGCAAAAGTTTGTAAGGCACAGTATGTTAATTATTCCTTACCGCTTGTTTCTTCGCAGTGTATTGCTATTGCTTTCCATGAGTATCTTAGTTTAGCCTTAACTCTCTCAATCCATTTTTATATTGTTAAGTTTTCTTTCTACTATTCAAACCAAACTATCACAACATTTATGCGTTTATTTCTGTTCAATTCTAAACATCTCCTTGGATAAATCATAGTCCCTATGCAAATTCATAATTTACTTATTACTTACTGTAGACCACGTATACTTGCGCGGGTGTGTGGCTATTGCACACGAGGCAACTCAATTTTCCATAGGCAAGTAACTGATGCAGAAGCAAGGTTAGTTGTAAATCACTAAGTACGGAAAACACTTATTAAGACGGGGAAGTGTAGGATCTATTTACCATTATTACATATTCAGCATCTTCTATATCCTCTTTTGTCACATATGCTCATTAGTTTACTATTTATTTAGAGTCTTAGAAGAAAAATCCAATCAACCATCAATTTCATGCTTTTTATTTATTCGCACAACTCTTAATCTAGTGAGAGTAATTCTAGACCTCAATCCCTGTGGAGATCGATAATTTACTTATTAATCGGTGCATGCTGGCCGCGTATACTTGCGCTTAGTGATTCGAAGCAACATTTAATGCTAAGTTAAGCTTAGAATACATTGAATTGCGTAGTTATTTCTGAACGAGTTAAGCATCCAACGTCAAGTTTTTGGTGCCATTGCCGAGGATTGATTATTTAGGATTAGGATTATTAGTTTAAGAGTAGTTTTACACTGACCAAAGATTGAAACTTGTATTTTAGGGGAACCGAGATTCAAGTCGCATCAATCAACAGGGAAGAAAGTCCCAACTCATTATCAGAAGCAACAAGCATCATATATGGCGTTTAATCACTTTGCGAATCAGTATTGGAACAACAATAGTACCCCACCGCAACCACATTTTTATCAGCAATCAGAAATTCTCAATTCAACATATCCGAGTTAGGTGAATCAGACGCAGTTTGGAGTAGACCATGGCAGCATTTCTCAAGGGCATACTGATCTGTATGGAGGTTGCAGCATGAATCATATGAGGGAATCTGGGAGTCATGAATCTGGATACCCGAAGTGTAATTATGAGCAATCTCCTAGAGACATACATATGGAGGATGAAATGCGGCTCAAACGTTAAAATTGGATGAGGGAAAATGGAATCATTTTCACGCCCTAGGAACCAAACTGCAAAAATGAATTCGCACTGGAGGAAACACGTAGAAAAAGCATAACCAACAAAGAAGTTACAGAACCACACGAATCATATCTAATGGCCGAGGCACTAAACGAGGTGGAAATAGATGAAATCGACTATGAACTCTCATGGGAAGATTGCAGACTAACTATCATGAAAAAAGAATGAAGAGGCCATAGCTTTAAGGTGTGTAGTAGAAGAAGAAGAGCAAAGGATGCGACATCAGCAGCATGAGGAAGAATGGGCCAGGTTCGCCAACCCACTAACTCCAGAAGCTGATATTAAGGAGGAAATTGTCTTTGAGAAAGAAGAAGGTACCAATATTGACACTGTGTAGAAACCAAGTGATGACAGTTATAGAGAGGACGTAAATCTTCAAATTATTAGCTTCGTGAGTAATGAGCCTGCAACTTAGCACTGATGTTCTAAAGTAATCAAGCTGGGTGGTGGTAGAATCATTAGAGCTACAGGATAACACGAATAGCTTGAGAAACAGTGAACTGTTAGCAATAGTGCTAATTTTTTTCAGCTACCATGTCTGCAACCACATAAGGAAATAATCAATCGAGGAAGCAACACCAGGGCAACTCAATTGAGCATCATCCTGACGCTCTGCACCCTATCAATCCTGACTTTGGTAGGAGGTACACGTATTAAGGCACACGATGAAGTAAGACAAGAGCAATCTATCAAAGATGGACATTCTCCAAAAATATATAAATGCCCTAAGAAAGGACAATTCACACCGGACGGAATTGGCACAAAGAATTTTGCCCAGGTCCTACTCAGCAGCATTCCTGAAATGCAAAAATCCGATGCTTCTGACTTTGTGCAAAAATCTTTTACAGCATTTTTTTTTCTTATTTCGTAATTTAGAATAGGAAGTTTTTCATTTATGCGATTTTTTTTATTTCCATATTTTCCTTATTGTAATCTTTGGAAAGGATTGGTACGAAAATTAGAGAGAGATTTTTTATTCGGTTTTTAAATTTTTCCTTCAATGATTATTCGTTCCTTACGCATGGATATTCGATTATTTTTCAAAACATTATATAAACCCTATGAACGAAAGAAACAATCACAACAGTCTAGCCTGCACCTTTGAGATCTAGAAATCTTGTTCATAGTCAAAATCAATGGCTCCAAACAGCATAGCATATAACAAGTCGGATAGATGCACGTCAGATGCAGAACGCAAACGGTTTCGAGACTCAATGCCATCAATGCATGGGGTCAAGAAACCATATGCTGATGAAACTAAGTTAGCACATGGAGAAAGTTTGCACTATCTGCAAACTAGGAGTGGAAAGTTCTTTGGAAAGCAGAGAAAAGGGAACAACAACTGGTTAACACTCCCTATGTCATTGTAAGCAGCAAAGATGAGACGCCACTTTTGGCATCAAAGTACCTAGATCTGACAGACATACTGGCCAAAGATTATTTACAACAAAGAGCGGAAAAAAGGACACAGAAAGTCATTAAGAAGGAACCTACAAGCAATCATGAAGGATCCATAAAGGAGGATCCTAAGAGCCAGGCAGTGAGAAAAATGATGCCAATGAGACTGTTGCAAATGGAATAGGAATGCAACCTCCAAGATATTGCAGTAACATAATTCAATCCATGAAAGCGAGGGTATTGACAACGACTCCAAAGTAAAGACCCAGGTACAGGTGTGTTCGCGAGGGCGCAACCTTTGTGTCCATTGACGCTGAAAACTCTTATATTTCTTTAAAAAAATAAAGAGCTCTCACGCGAGCAAAGCCTGGATGGAACCTCAGAAGAAATCGTTGGGAAAATCAAACAATTACGATGGACGGAGTATTTCAGCCCGAGTTTGAATGCGAGAATAGAGTGGGTGCGACAATTTTATGCGAATCTGAATGAAGAGAGGCCACTAATCTCAAAGGTAAATGGTTAAGAAATTGATTGCCACACAACTACGTGGAATAGAGCGTTCGAAATCCCTGAAAGACCTGGAATTTATTATCAAAAGCTGATGGACTCTCCTACAATGGATCAAACGCACGAATGTCTGGAGATAATAGAAATAGCAAGAGCAAAATGTAATGACCCAACCTCATTCCAAGCATCATGGGTAAAAGTTGAATTAAGCGACAAGCTAAAACTCATCAGAACATCAGGCATTCCTACAAACAATGAGGTTCTTGTTCAAGAGGATCAAGCAATGTTACTATATGCGATAAAGCTTGAGACGAACATCAATTTGGAGAAGATACTGGAAAAGAAAATGCGTAGTTATATTGATAAGATGCCAGAGAAGATGTATTTTCCATTCGCAATAACAAAATTATGTGTCGATCAAGGTGTCTGACCTAAAATCTGCAACAAGTCATGTTTATCTGTCCATCAAATGAAGAAAAAGGGAAGGAAACTCTAACCATGAGAGTGCTTGCAGATAAAATGGAGCAAATGTTCGCTTTGATACAAGATTACTAGACTTATGCGAATAAGCATGACAACTCATTCCTGAATGAAGTTGTAGCATTGAAGGATCACCACAAATGGTTGGAATTTCCACAGCACTTGTTAAATGCGAAATTGGCCAAGGATGACAAAGGCACCAATGCAAGCAACTGATGGAAGTCTCGTTCTCTTATCTTTTTCGTTTTCATTCAGCAGCTCTAATAATTATTTGGGCATGCATTTCATGATAGGATGCAGTAGTTTTAATTATTTACTTTCAGTATCGCATGCATCTTATTCTAGGATGAATTTTCATTATTTTCCATTATTTTAATAGAAGTCGAATTTTCTTTCGAAGGAGTAGTGCTAGCATTATTATCGTAAAACTAAATTCTAGTGTGAAAATCATTTCATTTAGAAGAATTCTTAAATTCTCCTAGATTCAGACCTAGCACCAGTATAGTCCTTATTGTGACTGGCAAAAAGAACCCAAATTTATGAGGAAAGCCTAAAGCTTGAGACAACGTACTTAGTTGCAAAAATAAATAAGTTTTGGGGAACTAAGCTTCATCTTCATTTAGGACAATGAAGATTTTAAGTTTGGGGGGTGAGGGCAAGCCCGGGTGTGGAAAAAAAGTATTTGTGCAAAATAAAGATCAATGCATTTTGGGCAAAATAAAGACAGAAAAGAGCAAATAGCCGTAGGAATTCTCCGAGCACTCCGCTGTTTACAAAGTGCAAGCTTAAATTCTTTTGCTTAGATGAAATGCTTTATACTCAAGCAAATCATTCTAAGAACTACGAAATTGTAGATACGAGTGCAATCCAAGAGGAATGCGTAAAGCACAAGTGGAAATCCTTGAGGGATTGGGGGACCTAAATAGCAGTCTTGGAAAAATGTGTTGGCCAACCTTAGTTATTGAATTAGTTTAGTACAATAAATTGAGCGATAGAAAATATTTGTAATGAGGAACAATCTGTCAGTCATGATAAAGAGGATTTTGGAAGCGAACCTAAATCTTTAGGAAAGTTTGAAAATTGATAGAGGAAGGAAAGTTATGCTAAGATTAAGATATGCGATAAGACGTACTAGAATTATGCTTAAAAGGAGAAGGCTGACTTAGAAAAAAAATGCTAATAGCTAGATCACGCATTACTTAGGACAAGCAATGATTTAAGTTTGGGGGTTTGTTAGCTCTCAAATAGAGCATAATTTAGGCTAGTTTATTACGTATTTTTCTAAGGTTCAAGGGAAATAATCGAGCCATAAAAGACTCAATGCGAGTAAAACTGTTGAAATCATATGCATTCGTGCTTAATGCGATTCAATACAGGAAATGCAGCACTTAGAGGCTAAGGAACAATTCAGTCGAATAGCGAAACTCAAACACGATGCAGTCATAAGGCAATCGCAGAACTAAGCCAATAAGGAAATAACAAATAAATCAATCAAGCAATCAATTTGGCGACAATCAAGAAATCCCAGCAATAATTAAGGAATCCTGTATTAATGAAGATCTTCCAGCTCACCCAAACTTGCTAGCCAAGCAAATCAACTCTATAAAAAGTAAGAAAGAGGGGCCAAGTGTCAATCTACATGAACTAGAGCTGATGGTATTCGTAGGAGCCGATGACAAACATTCTGCACACTTCACAACTGCATCAATTCCTATCTATTGTTTTTAGTATTTTATTCATTAGGAAACGATTGTAGCACTTCCTTTATCATTCTTCCTAGGAATCAGCGCTGTCGAAGTCAGTGGAAGAAACAATGTCGATGAAGTCGGGGAATTGTATTACAAATATTTATTGATACCACTTGTAAGAATCCGTAATTTTAAACTACGTTTCTTAGCGACATGCTAACTCAAATACAATTACAACATGCAATTTCAAATTTTCAAACTTTAACAAAACGCTCATGTTGAATTTATTTCAAAATAATTAAGAACTAAATAACAAACCCTTAGCCAAGGTGTTTATTAAAAACAACTAAAACAATTAAAGAAATGAAATAACGAGGAAGAGCATCACTGCCCAACAGATAGCAAACCACTTAATGAAATAACAGGAGTCTAAACTAGCATGCTATGAAGGAAGGAGAAAATTATGTCCTAACAACTACTAAAAATAGAGTGCAGCAGCTCCGCCCATGATCTCTTCAACATCTCCCTGCTAACCGTCTCGGTGATCTCCCTGATTACCTGGTGGAAAAGAAAACCATAGAAAGAGTGAGTATAAAAGAAAACTCAGTAAGAACTTTCCAATGGGGGTACAACGCACAAGGTAGAACTCAACATGCTAGCAATACATATTTCTAACTCAACTTATCACAGCTCAAGTAACACATTCTCAACTCATTCTCAACTGGTCATGAAATTCATTACACGACTCTCTAGCTCAACTAAACAATCACAACTGGTGTACTGACGTCACCGACCCAAGTAAGCCATCTACCTAACACTCGGTGCGTGTATGCTTACACCGTATGGTACTGTAAACCAGTCAGGTGGCCTACACAGACTGACCTGGTCCAGGTCGACATGCCTATCTTAACAAGGAAGAGGTGCCACTGAGTCACGGCCCTAGAGGCCCTCACCAGTGATCCGAGTCAACCTGTTCACACCTATCGCCCTAAGCTAAGACCCTCACATAGCATACATACAGTATGATCAGAGCCCGCCTAAAAGGGCTATAACTATGCATCGTTGGGGGCAGCATGTTACATCACATTCCTGGCTATCGGGGGTGGAAACAAATCCTTAATGGACTAGACCAATGAGGTCAATAGTACGTTGTGACCTCTACAACCATTAGTTGCATGACAACGTCTAATAGCTAAGAATTTTAACGATCTATCTACCAGATCACCAAACATGCTCAATATTCTTACACAGTCATCCTAGCAGGATACTACTCAACATAAGATCAAGACTGGCTATATTCTAAACACGTCATCACAAACCAACACAGATACCAAGAGAACCATAGAACAAAACATAAGAACAACCACATGCTAAGACCCCATAATCCAAGCATGTTCACAAGAAATATAATTATAGAAAATACATGCACAATAGCACCCCGGGATCCCATAATCCCGAGGCACGTCAAACAGAGTAAACAGGTTAACAAAATAATAAACAATCGTAACCAAACAAACACACAACAAATATTCAACATTAATACATATCAAAGAACATAGTGAGTTTCTCCTTGTGTAGGGTTCACACAACCCGAGTAGAAACGGTCCTTACCTATTTTCAAATTGCAGAACAATCAAGAAATTTTATCTTTGAGATGCAGCCAAAAGATCAACCAACAGAGCTAATTCGATCTAACAAAACTTAACTAAAAATCAGTCTCGACATAACCAAAAACTAACAACACACCCAAACTTTAATCCAACGAGTTCACTTCGAAAAACTTACCCAAAACTCGATCCACAACACTGTCCAACACTTAGGCGAACACAACACCACGGAACCGATAACACACGTTTTAAAATCCAACATGAACAACACTTCATAATCACCCAACAAAATATTCATCGTTACAATACAACCAAGCCCAAACGAATAATCAACTACAAGAACGACATCGAAACCAGAAATCCTTACCCAAGATTTGAACAGAACGACCAAGAATAAGCAAAACCCACAAACGCAACCACGTGCGGAGAGGAACGCGACTTCTTGTTGGTGTTGAAGATTGTACAGTTGCTATATGGCTGTGCGCGCGAGCCAAGTGTCGTCGACGGAGACTTCTGCGGCAAAGCAAGGCAGCACGGTGGCGAAGTGGGTTGGGTCGCAGCGACTTCCCCACGTCCATTACCTAATTCGTCAAGAAAAAGATATTAAAAGTACATGAATGATTTTACATCTATTGTGTAGTTTTAGGTTTTAATTAAGTATTAAAAATAAATAACATGATATATTTGTAATTTAAAGTGTAGTTCAAAGATAAAATCATCAAAAAAATGATTTTTTCCTTTAATCACACTTTAAAATAGTATGAAATATGATATGATATGATAATATGAAATATTATAATATAAATTATAAATTATGATTTTAACACAAAAATCAACCATCATATTCATGTATTAGTTTTTTTTTTTTGTTAAAGAAGATAGTTTATAAAACAAAGAAATATCATTATTTTTATAACAAAATAAGTTACTAATATATATATATATATATATATATATATATATGCAACCCCCAAAACGATATGAAATCTTTGCTTCCATGACAGGACTCTCGTCGAATTGGAGTTTCTGTGGAGAATATTGCTGAGGCTTCCATTGGGTAAGTAATAATAAACCAGGACTAACTCAGTATCTTCACAGCACCATCCTTGAAGCTGAACCAAGTTCTTGTGCCGTAAACAACCCACCATTGTTTCAAACTCTGTGGTGAAAGGATTTCGCACGCAATCAATTCCATTGGCCCTCTCAACCCTTTTAATAGCCACTTCTCCACCAGATGGAAGAAACCCCTTTTTGACGGTCGCTGATGCCCCTTCACACATATATATATATACATAAGCTACATACAATTATACAAAAACATGTTTATAAACTTAACAAAAAAGTTACTTGCACTTAACTTTAACCTACTGGTTCAATATCTTCAAGCTATATTTTCCACCTCTTCAAGTATGTCTTTAAATTCAAAGAATTAACCTTACCACAAAAACAAACATAATATGAAAGTTAAAAGAAAGTAATTTAACAAAAAATTATTGTTAAAAATTTAAAAATTTAAAAATTAAAAAGAAAAAAAGCAAACTTATACCAAAAATGTTTGAAAGAAAATGTTGAGACCATTGTTTATATATATAGTCGTAGGAAATCAAATTATAAACCTTTTAAATTCATCCACTAACAATACTTGAACACAAACTTATAAAATTAATACCCTTTAATCCACCTTAAAAGAAAACTCATTTACAATTTTATTCTCTTTTAAAATCTTAATAAAAATAAAAGAAATAAAACCCCTTTTTTTTAAACTTTATTATCACTTTTTTTTTTACAAACCTATTTCACAAAAATACGGGACGTTACACTACTATTATAAAACGTTATGTGAAATATTCATTAATACCCACGAGTAATAATAATTATTTTATTGACTAGTTTTTGTAAGTTTCTAAAAAAATGGACAAACTAGGCAAATGTCTAAATCTAGCAAAATATTTAGAAAAATGTCTAAATGAATAATATTTAAAATGCATGTCTAATATTAGTTGTTTTGTAACGACCCGAAACTTCCAACTAGTTAATTATGAGGTCATTACCATGCATACACTTCTTACTCAAAATTTGTTTAAAATAACTCGACTGAGATTATTGGAAAAATATTCTATTTTTATTAATTAATTATAGATGAGTTTCGACAGGTTCCAAAACTGTAACGCATCAACCCTAACTAAATAGGATATAAACCCTCCCATAGGAGTCTGCCAGCTCGCAGTATGGATATGAGATATAAACCCTCTCATTAGGGCCCGCCAGCTCACAGTATGTAATAAGGGTGATCAGCAAACCCACCTAACATCTACAAGGATCAGCAAACCCAAGTAAGCGATATCGCATGGACCAGCAAGTCCGAATAGATATCATAGACCAGCAAGTCTATATATTTAATAGCATGGACCAACAAGTCCGAATAGATATCATAGACCAACAAGTCTATATAACTAAAAGCATTGACCAGTAAGTTCAAATATATATATATATATATATATCATAGATCAGCAAGTCTATATAATTAATAGCATGGATCGACAAGTCCGAACAATCATAGAATAGATCAGCAAATCTATATAATTAATAGCAAGGATTAGCAAGACATAAGTCACAACATTATGATAGCGACCAAGAACTCACTATTTTATTTTATAATCTCATCCAAACCTCATGATTTCATATCCTTAATTCTCTGCTTTTAAATTCTCGTTATTATATTCCACAACTTTATTGTCCTTAAAATGAGTTAAACTAACTCAATCATAACATAGAATTGTGAGGGCACGTAATTTTAAACCACGAATCTTACTCATGCTGACTCAAATTCAATTATAAACATGCAAGTTTAAGTTTCAAAATACTTAAGATAACTTCTCTTGTTGAATTTTATTTCAAATATTTAATAGATAAGCCCTTGGCCAAGGTGTTTCCAAAATGTTTCGAATAAATAAATAATCAAATACAGTTAAAAGAATTAACAAGAGTTTAAACATTGCATGCTACACAAGAAGAAAATGACGTCTATCTTATCAACAACTCAAGAAAATGCAGCAGCTCCACCCATGATCTCTTCAACATCTCCCAACTAACCGTCTCGGTAATGTCTCTGATTACTTGTGGAAAGAAGAAACCACAGAAAGGGTGAGTATAAAAGAATACTCCGTAAGAACTCTCCAACAGGGGTACAATGCACAAAGAAGAACTTATCATGCTAGCAATACATATCTATCCTCGTCTCATCATAGCTTACCAACTGACTATGAGTTCTGCCTCATGTCTTTCTCGATCTAACAACTTTATTCTCAACTCAACTTAGCCTTTTTACTTGGTCATGTGGTTCGTTGCATGACTCTTCCTTGTGAGACCCTTAAGACACTCACCTAAGGATAAACAATGACAGGTTATGAAATATGTTACACAACTCTCTTGTGAGGCCCTTGAGACACTCACCTAAAAGCAAGAATATAACAGGTTATGAAGTTTGTTACATAACTCTCTTATGAGACCCTTGAGACACTCACCTGTTCTAGATAATACGACTGGTCATGAAGTTCGTTACACAACTATCTAGCTCAAACACAACTTTTCACTACTAGTGTTCTAACGACACCGGTCCAAGTGAGCCATCTACTTGTCACTCGGTGCTTGTACTCATAAACTGCATGGTGCTGAAAACCAGTCAGGTGTAAGCCTACACAAAATGACCTGGTTCAGGTCGACATGCCTAAAAACTCAAAGGAAGGTGTCCATTGAGTCACAGTCTTGGAGGCCCTCACCAGCGATCCGAGTCAGCCTGTTCACACCTATTGCCTAAAGCTAAAACCCTCCCATAGCAAGCGTATACTATGATCAGAGCCCGTCTATAGGGCTATAAACTAGGCATCGCTGGGGGCGGCATGTTACATCACATCTTCGGCTATCAGGCGCGAGATTAAAATCCTCAACGACACCGACCCAATGAGGCAACAGTACGTCATGTCTCTACAACCTTTAGATGATGACAACTTAAGAGTTCTATTACACATGCTTATCAGCTCAGTCCTAACAGATCACCAAACATGCTCAATATTCTCATAAAGTCACCCTATTGGGATTCTACTCATTACATGAACAGGACTAGTTACATATTAACACTCGTCATCACCAGCTCACACATTTACCAAGAGAACCGAGAACATACAATGGAACAAATAACATGCTAAGACCCCATAATCCAAGCATGTTTTTCAGAAAAATTACAATAATAAAGTTACAAACAAGCACTCCGGGACCCCATAATCCCGAAGTGCGAAACACACAGAACAAAATTAACATTTAAAATAAGATATAAGGTGGCACCCCGAAACCCCATAATCTCGAAGTACAAAGCATACAAAATAGTCAAACAAATACACATCATACAACCATACCAACAAAAAATCAGCATCAACGATCCAGAACCAACAATCCATATCTGACAACAATACACATATAGTAGCATAATAAGTTTCACCCTGTGCAGGGTCCACACAACCCGGATAGAGAATCCTTACCTATTTCAAAATACAGAACAATCAAGGGAAAAGTGCTCCTTGAGCTGCAGCCAACGGAACAAACAACCAGTTGTATCAACCTAACACAAAACACCTAAACAAATCAGTCTCGACATACTGAAGCCCAAAAACATAACCAAGCTTTAAACCAGCAAACATCGGTCCACAAAACTTACCCAAACTCGAACTTAATCACGACTGTCCAAATTGGCGAGGCTCGGAAACAGATCGAAACAGAGTGCTATAACGAAGAACACTACAAATCAACATAGCAACAAAACCCAATCAACAACCAAACCCAAAAACAACCTTCAATTAGACAAGAGATCGAGGTTGTGAAGCTTACCCAGGATCTAGAACCAATTGGCACGGGTACACGGCTGGCAAAACACACGCTAAGCCGCACGTTTGGTGAAGGCGCACGGCTGCAAGGACTAGGCGAGGCTGCTCACGTGCAGTTGCAGGGTTGGGCGAGGAGCACGGCTGCCGGTGGTGGCTCACGTGCTAGGCGTGGCGTCGAGCGCGGGACAGCTGGCTAGAGATGTGCGAGGCGTGCACGAGCAGGGGCAGAGTCGCGCACGGAGGCTTGCTCGAGGGGAAGGGTTGCGTGCATGGGGACGGGTCGGTGGGAGTCAGGGGTGGCCGACGGTGGGTTCTGGGAAGTCGACGGCAGCGGGAAGGCACGGCGGCGGAGCCTAGGTGGAGTTTGTGGGTTGGGGTTCTAGGGTTGAAGAAGAAGAAGAAAGGAAAACAGGGTTTTGTTTTTCTATTTTTTTTTTCTTTTTAAACAAATGCCCTTATTTTAAATGTGCCCCTTTCCCTTTCTTTTTAACAAACAACTTAAGTATAAATCCCCTTTCTAAATTTCTTTTTCTTTTTCTTTTTTTTCCCTCTAAAAGAGGTCTTCTCTCTTCTTTTATTTTAAAAGCTTTCTAAATGAACCCATTTACAAAATCTCTTTTATTTCTATTTTTTTTAAGTAAAACCACTTTCCAATTCTTTTTCCTTTTTAATTCCAAAAAGACAACCTTACGTTAATCCACATAAATGCCCCACAAATACTTGAAACTCCAATTTAACCCAATAATAAACCATATTTACAAATTGGTCACTAGGGATAAAATTACCGAAATACCCCTAAGGCCAAACTAACTAAAAATAAAAACACTGAAAATCCGAGGCATTACAGTAGAATCTCAATTTCCAACTATATAAAATTAGATAAAATCGTCAACTAATGATCATAGTCGATTAGGCTGATCTATT
>JBBMKA010043399.1:0-21071 GCA_037833695.1 Sechiopsis laciniata | reverse complement strand
ATTAAATTATCTGACAGTCACGAGACCAGATATTTCTTATTTTGTGAGTATCGTGAGTCAATTCATGTCATCACCCATAGTCGATCATTGGACAGTTGTGGAACAAATTTTAAGTTACCTCAAGTTTGCTCTTGGAAAGAGTGTTTTTATACAAGAACCATGGGCACTCTAATATCGAGTGTTTCTCGGATGCTGATTGGGTAGGCTCTAAAGAGGACAGAAGGTCAACCTCAGGTTATTGTGTGTTTAGGGGAGGTGATCTGGTATCGTGGAAGAGTAAGAAATAGAACGTGGTATCCCGTTCGAGTGCTAAATCAGAGTATAGAGCTGTCACAGGTGACATATGAGATAGTATAGCTGGTTCAACTGCTTAATGAAATCGGAATGAAAGTCGCAATACCTACTAGGCTATGGTGTGACAATCAAGCAGCAATCCATATTGCCTCTAATCCAGTGTTTCATGAGAGAACGAAGCATATTGAAGTAGATTGTCACTTTATTCGAGAGAAGATACAACAAGGTTTGATTTCGACAGGTTATGTGAAGACTTGAGAACAGTTGGGTGATCTCTTCACCAAAGCATTGAATGGAGTCCGGATAAACTATCTCTGCAACAAGCTGGACATGATAGATATATTTGCTCCAGCTTGAGGGGGAGTGTTAGAGATTAAATGTATATGTATATTTGTATACTTTATTACTTTATTAGATCTAGGCCCGTTAGGCCCGTTATGCCCGTTGTAACTCTTATATAAAGGCATTGCCTTTCATTGAATAAAAACATGACTCTTCAATCTAACGCTCTCGATTACACTCGTAAGGACACTGCTTGTATCCGTTACCCTTGAAATACGTATCAATGCGAGTATTCCATGCTCGCGGTGCTTGCTTCAACCCGTAAAGCACTTTTTTCAATTTTAGCACTTTCTTCTCTTTTCCAATTTTCACATATTCGGATGGTTGCTCAATGTACACTTCCTCTTCAAGCACACCGTTCAAAAATGCCGTCTTGATATCCATTTGATAAATCGGCCATTTAAATTACCCCGCTTGCGAAATGAGCAATCTGATTGTCTCCATTCTTGCAGCTGGAGCAAAAACTTCATCATATTCTATTCTCGCTTTCTGCTTCTATCCCTTTGCAACAAGCCTCGCTTTGTATCGCTCTATCTTCCCTTGCGTATTCATTTTCTTCTTGAATACCCACTTCACACCAATCGACTGACTTGCTGTCGGCAATTCTGTCAGCTTCCATGTATCATTGCGCTCAATTGTATTGATCTCCTCATCCATTGAAGTTTGCCACTTCTCATCTCGCACTGCTTCCTCAAGACTAATACTTTCTGCATCTGCCAAAAGACATACTAGATACACTTCATTTTTTGCATCGTACAATTCTTGCAAACTTTGCATCTTGGGTTGTTGCGGTTCTTCTTCTTCTTCTTCAATTGTTTCAGACTCTCTTGGCATATTTGTTGATGCAACGACTGGTGATTCTCCAACTTCAATGCTGACTTCCATCGTTCCAGTCTCATTCGCTTTCTTCATTTACTCGCACATCGCGACTCACCATCACTTTCTTGCCTATTGGGTCAAGCAGCTTCTACCCTTCTGTTTTCTCATCATAGCCAATAAACACATACTTCTTGCTCTTGTCTTCGAGCTTCGTTCTCTCTGATCAGGTACGCATGCATAAGCCACACTACCAAACACTCTAAGTAGATGTTTGCTCTAAGTAGATAATCCAGTGAAGTGTCAGAGTTGGCTGAAGCATAGGATGAATTAGACAATTCAGGAGTATTTCGTGTGAGCGAGACGATTTCTAAATTCCTCATGAAATTTTCTTGGCTTTGAATGACCATGTCTATTTTAGCCATGGATTCATTAATTAGGCTTTCCAAAGAAGTATCCTGATTATACTCAAGCAAAGGCTGTTGAGCGAATTGAGGATTTGTTGAAGCTTCTGCTAGGGCATACTCATAATCGGCGAACGCAGGAATCGAGGCTTGATGGGTTTGAAATGTAAACTCATTTTCGGCCATGGATTCTCTAATAAAGCTATCCAAGGGAGTTTCCTCGTTAGGAGCGAATTGAGGGTTCACTGAAAAACTGGCTGAAGTGTAATCTGTAACAGCAAATCCAAGATCTGCGTTATTCGACTCATATCCTTGTTGATGCTGAATGCTAAATTCAAATGGACTGTTCGTTCCTTCATAATTATAGGCATTCTGTTGGTTGCTCCTCTGTATAGAATTTTGAAATATCTCATAAAGGTCAAATCAGTATTTTTAGGGCCTTCTTCGTAAGTGTGGCTATCTCCACCAAAATTGTGACTCTCGAAGCTCATTGGGGTAAAAGTTGAAAAATTCTTCTCCTGCCAAGCGAATTCAGTATTTGGTTCTTCCCATGAAGGGTTTGCTTGGGCGAAGTGCGGCATAGCAAGATTTTGCTCTTCGTAACTAAGGTTAGGCGAAAAATTGAAGTCCCATGAATGATTTCGCGGAGCAAATATCTCTTCAACATATTGGTTGGGATAGGCGAAGTCATACGAGTTTCCTTGATAATTATCCATCTTTCTCAATTTTGCGACAAAACTTCTTTGCTTGGGTGAAAACAATCGACAACGAACTTCAACTCCGCGAATTAACACCTACAACAAAGGCAAAGATCAATTGCTAGCTCTTTTCAAATTAAGCACTACTCTCAAAACTACACTTAAACATTAATTAATGGCACTAGTCCCCAGCAACGGCGCCAAAAACTTGTTGGGTTGTACAGATTAACACACAAATTAAGAAAATATTAATAACGTAAGAATGATGACATGACAACTCTGATTTCGCTGTAGCGAAATATCCTCTGATTAGGCGAAGTGCGTGTGTGATCCCCATAGGTTGTGCAAGTATACACAGTCTTTGTTGTAACAAGTTTTAATGTAAGTAAAGGTCATCTCCACAGGGATTAGTGATTAATACCATGCTTAAGCGAAATGAAAAGAGTCAAGTAACAGGTGAAATTGTTGTGATGAGTCTAAACTAAGTGATATAAATGTAATGTAATTTAAACTAGATGTAAATGCATTGGAAGGAGAATAAGACATTTTCGGAGAGTTTCGCCTAAGTTAAGCAAAGACACAGACAACTGAAGGCTCCTCTTTAACTCTCTCGAGCTCCTAGTTCGGATCTCAAGAACTCAAACACCGCTAAAATCACGCAACAACACTAGGCCAACCTTATTTCTAAGAGTTTTTTTATTTGCAAACAATCTTATCTCTAAGCAAGCTTGCCGAACCTAATGTTATACATGCAAGTTCGCTCTATTTCTATTCTCTCGAAGCGAAATAAAGACATACTCACAGTGGATCAGACAGAATCTATTACGAATTAACACAGCATGCATAATAGTTTAACATCTCGCTAACGCTTCGCTTAGGCGAACGTCTCCTACTTGCCTACTTCCTTTCAATGACGAACTTAGTTACTCATAACGTTAAATAAAAGAAAAGCGAAATTAAAACCAAAGTTCATCTTCATTAAAATACCAAATAACAATGTTCGCTACAAATAGTGCTAAGACAGAAATAATGGAAGCAATTAAAGGAGAAACAAAGTTTAGAAGAAGCCTGGTCGGAATTGTAAAGACAACAATTCTGATTTGGCTTCGACGAAGTCTCTGCAACTCCGGCTAACTACAACTATGCTAAAGCTAAACTACTAAACAACTGGAAATGCGGAAGAAGCAACTAAACTACGGCTAAACTAAGGAAAGTTGATCGGAATTTAGTTCGACGGAGGATCGACCCACAGACGGAGATCGACCCAAGAGTGGGTGATATTTTGCTCTGAAGGAGAATGCCTCTATTTATACTGCAGCTCAAACGACAATACTCTGACTTCTCTGCTCCACAATCCCTTGTCCCCTGGACAACATCTGACATTCTCTGCTCTGAGACTGCCAAAAGATGCTCTGCTCCATGATCTTCTGTACATGCGCTTTTGCTAGAATCAATTTCGCTTAGGCGAGATTGAGGGTACTTCAGTCTCTTTGCTGCATTGTGGAAAGCTTTTACTACGCTCTTGGTGCTGCCGTCGCTTGAGCGAACTCCTTGTGTGAATTTTGCTTCACTCCAGCGGGAATGCTGTAGACAAACTAGAAAATATCAATTCTTTAAACACTTATAAATTTGCACACATTCAAGCATATTTCGCTACAGCGAACCTCTAAAATGCATCTTAATCAGAAAACTAAAGGATGTTTCGCTAAAGCATAACTTTTGGTATGATGAGGTGAAATTCAATATTAAATTACTTCATTATAGCAAATTCTAATAAAAATATGTTCTTTTAAGCAACTTTAACTCTCAATTCTTGAGAGTTATCACACTGCTTCCTCAAAACTAATACTTTCTGCATCTGCCAAAAGATATACTAGATGCACCTCATTTGTCGCATCGTACAATTCTTGCAAACTTCGCATCTTGGGTTGTTGCGGTTCTTCTTTTTCTTCAATTGTTTCAGACTCTCTTGGCATACTTGTTGATGCAACGACTGGTGATTCTCCAACTTCAATGCTGACTTCCATCGAATTGTTCCAATCTCATTCGCTTTCTTCATTTACTCGCACATCGCGACTCACCATCACTTTCTTGCCTATTGGGTCAAGCAGCTTCTACTCTTTTGTTTTCTCATCATAGCCAATAAACATATACTTCTTGCTCTTGTCTTCAAGCTTCGTTCTCTCTGATCAGGTACGCGTGCATAAGTCACACTACCAAACACTTTGAGATTCGAAATTGTCGGTTTTCGTCCGCTCCATGCCTCTTGCGGTATTTTATCATCTAGTTTCGCATGTGGACATCGATTTTGTACATAGACTGCGCACTGCACTGCTTTCACCTAAAATTTCTTTAGCATCCTTTTGCTCTTCAACGTTGCTCGAACCATATCAAGAATGGTTCTGTTTTTCCTCTCAGCCACACCATTTTGTTGAGGAGTGTATGGTGCAGTTAGAAAATGCCTTAACCCTACAATGCTTCATAAAAATTGTCGAAGTATATCCACCACCTCTATTAGATCGTGCAACTTTGATCCGTCTACCAGTTTCCTTTTCCACCTTCACTTTGAATATTCTGAACGCCTCGAATGCCTCTGATTTTTATTTTAAAAAATAAACCCAAGTTTTCCGTGAGAAATCATCAATAAAAGTAACGAAGTACCTTTTACCGCTGAAAATTCTAGTGTAATTGGTCCGCATATATCCGTATGAATCATCTCGAGCGGTTGCTTTGCTCGATATTCTGCTTTCTTTCGAAATGAGGTTCTCGCATGCTTGCTAAGCACGCATTCTTCACAAAACTTTCCATCATAGTCCATCTCGGTAGCCCGTGCACCATATTCTTCTTCGCTAACTCTTTTAGTCCACCATGATATAGATGACCAAAACGAAGATGCCACAACATTCCTTTATCTTCTATATCGACTCGCAAACTTCTTTCCTGCACACTTCTCAAGTTTAGTCTATACATGCGATTTCTTTCCATCTCTACTCAAGTGACTAAACGCTCTTTCTTGTCTCTCTATTGCAACAATCGGTCTTTAAAAAATACAGAATTACCCTTCTCTGTGAGTTGCCCCAAACTCAAAATATTTGTTTTGAGATCTGGTACATAATAGACATCTTGGATTGACCCTATCAAGCCATCCTTCTACACAAAAGAAATTGTACCTTTGCCTTTTACCTTTACTTTTGATGCATTGTCAAAAGAAACATTACCATCTTCAATTTTCTGCATCTCTTTGAACAGATGCTCATGTCCACACATATGGTTGCTTGCCCCTGAGTCAAGATATCACACAGTATCATTATTGTCGCTTCGTTCTTTATGCTCCATTAAAAGAACACCTTCATTCACATGATTTTCTACTACTAAGTTGCTTGTTTCTTCAACTCTTTTATCCGCACAACAATTTCTCTGCCCTTCTTCACCGCAATTGTAGCATTTGTCGAAATAACAATCACTCGCATAGTGACCATACTTGTTACACTTGTAGCATTCAATATTTGACTGATTCGATCTACCGCCTCTTCCTGGACTGTGTTCTCTTCCGCGCCAATTCGCTTGACTCGTATGTCCCTTCTCTGCTTCATAACTGTCGTTTTGACTATTGCGACCATATCCACGACCTCCACGACCACGACCTCTACTCTGAAATTGTTTAGAATAGAATACCTCTTCATCTTCGATTGGCGCCTTGATTTGAAGCGCTTGCTCTAGCATTTCCTCTTTCTTCTTGTTCTTGCGTTGCTCGTGTGCCTCAAGAGAACCAGCAAACTCATCAACAGTGAGCTTTGCAAGGTTCTTTGAATCCTCTATCGCGCACACCACATTCTCGAAATTATCCGTCAACGATCTTAAAATCTTTTCAACAACTCGTGCATCCGTTAGCTTTTTGTCATTGTGATTGAGTTGATTTACCACCGTCTGCACACGCGTGATGTAGTCAGATTCGCTTTCTGACTCCTTCATCTTTATGCTCTCCAACTCGCTGTGAAGAGTCTGGAGACGCACTCGCTTCACTCGGTTAGCTCCTTTGAACACTTTCTCTAAAGTATCCCACACTTCTTTTGAAGTAGTTGCATTCACAATCTTCTCAAAGCCCGATTCATCAACTGCATGGAACAACATGTACAATGCTGTTTTATCCTTCGATCGTGCCTTTTTCAAGTTCAACTCTTTAGTTTGAATTGCCGTATAATTCGCGATATCCTTTGGTTCCACAAAACCTTCTTCGACAACTTCCCATGCATCATGAGATCCAAGAAGAGTTTTCATCTGGATGCTCCAATTCTCGTAATTTGCCTTCGTCAATCGTGGCAGCGACATTTGACCGATTACGTTTGCCATCGGCTCTGATACCAATTTGAAACTAGAATTGTAAATAAAACAATAAAACACAAATTCTCTAAAACACTTTTCTTTATTTCAAAACAACTCTCTCTACAACTTTCACTTCCTTTCTCTCTAAACTCTCTATTCTTGTTCTCACATTTTTTCTCTACAATTTACAATGAAAGAACACTTTATTTATAGCCTATTACAAACTTGGTCTCCAAGTTCTTTCCATAAGTATTTTCCACTAATTGCTAAATCTACTAATTCCTTAATTAGTCTCCTAAATTGACAACCCATTAATTTCTTAATTTTCTACCCACTGATTTCTTAATTAACAATTACATTAATGTTTATTCCAAAACCTGTGATACCATTTTCTCTGACGAGAGTCTATTTTCTTTTCAATGTTTTTTGTGTCGAATAATTTTATTTAGTCATCTTGAATCAGGGAACATAACAAGAACAACAAAGTGCTTCTTGGCATCGGGGGTGGACATTATGCACCTCGTCACATGGACATAGTTCTGTAAGTATTGGTCAGTTAGGCCATCCTTCCAGTTATTTGCTTATTTCTTAAGCCTCCATTCTTTTTCTATGCTAGTGTTTGGTCTTGCCTTCTTTCTATGCATAGTTTTATGCTGTTTTTAGATGAACTGGCATGCAAATGTGACAGTGATATAGTTTGAGACTCAGTGGAACTTCTTTTGTTTTCTTTCCTTTTCCTTTCTTTATGTCTCGAGTATGTATTAGCTTATAAATGTAAAGTCTCATCTTCTATGATCCTGGTTCACATCACTTAGAGTGAAGTGTGCAAATTGAATTACTTAGGCTTGTTTGATAATCAATAACCAATTTGTTTTTTATTTTTTAAAATTGTACCGATGATTTTTAACTTTCTTAAGAGAAGATTTGAATTCTTAGTCACATTCCAAAAATAAAACTAAGTTTTAAAAATTTCTTTTGTAGCCCCATTAGAAAACTAGGGGTGTTTGTTTGTCAATTTTAAAGAAGATTTACATTGAGTATTTACTAACTACTCTAAAAAAAACTATATTCAAACGAACTATTTAAATTTAAGGGTAAAATACCATTTCGATCCCCAGACTATTATGTAAGTTCCATTTTGGTCTCTAAACTATCAAAAGTCTAATTTTGATCTTTGAACTTTCTAAAACGTTTAAAAATAGTCCTTGAGTTAGATAAAAACTTAACCACAGTTAAAATTGATGAAGTGACAAAATAATAATAATAAAGTAAATTTATGATCATCTCTTTTCCCTTCTCTCTCACCTCTCACTTAAGACCTGTACATTCCAAGTAAAAAAAAAAAGAAAGATAAACCTTCCTCCCAAATTTCAAAAACCCTGCAAGATAGGTTTCAAAATTGGAGAATCGAACTTTTGGCTCCCAAGTTGATGTGCGCATCCTCACTTGTCTTCCTATGTACCAGCTACTACAATGTTGAGACTCAAATTGTTGCATCATGTAAAATGGTCTCAACTTCATATGAGATTTTCAAGAGTAACGCTTCAGAGCAGGTAGGAAAATGAGCAATGATTTTCTTTTTTTCTTGTATTGCATCACTTACACGGCTAACCTAATATAAAATATATGTAATACGTTTATTAAAAAAAAAGAAAATGATATGGAATACAGAATTAGCGGTATTTTTGCCCGATGGTCTGTTGAATTGGCAGTGTTATACATAGTATTCTATTTGAATGTCGGTTGTACTTGTTAATCAAGCACAAATAAAAACTCGAATGGCTAGCAGATTCTGGTTACATCGAACTTGCTTCTTTCAATTCTTTCAGTTATATTTATGAAAATGTTTGCATCTTTATAAATTTGTAGTAGCCTCAGTTGAAAAAATCCATCTTTATAAACTCGATGCAACAATTTGTGTCTCAACATTGGTGTAGCTGGCACAAAGGAAGCAAGTGAGATGCCCACATCAACTCACGGGCCAATAGTTCGATTCTCCCCAATCTTGCAAGGTTATTGAAATTTGGGAGCATGGTTTATGCTCTGTTTTTTTTTTCTTAGAATGTACAGGTCTTAAGAGATAGGTGAGAGAGAAAGGGAAGAAGTTGATAATAAATTTATTTTATCATTATTATTATTATTTTGCTACCTCATCAATTTTAACCGTGGTTAAGTTTTTTTTTCTAATTCAAGAACTATTTTTAAACATTTTAGAAAGTTCAAAGATCAAAATTGGACTTTTGATAGTTTAGAGACCAAAATGGAACTTACATAATAGTCCAGGGATCGAAATGGTATTTTACCCTTAAATTTAAAAATCTAAAAACAAAAAACCAAAGGATTATCAAACGGGGTCTTGATTTTTTGTTTTTGACTTTTGAAAATTAAGCCTACAATGACTATATATTTTTAGCAAAACATGCGACTACTATTTCAACCTATGGTTTTCCTCTAGGAAGCACGAACACTTCTATTTTGGCAACATATTCGTGCGTACTCATATCTGACACTAATACTTTCGGACACGTGTCCGACACTCGAAATTTCGTGTCCTCCTTTATTATTATTATTTTTAATTTTGGACACTTCACGGACACTCTACGGATACTTCATGGACACTTCATTTAAGACTTATTTTGTAAGAACTCGACTTCTAATAACAACCCTAGACCCAGCCCTTACTCAGCATGCATGATTTAAATATAGTTATAACAGAAAACTGTAAAAACAAATAACGGCTTTATTCCAGAACATAAAGTGTTCCAATAAAAGAACTTAAAACAACATTCGTGCCTCTGGCCCGAGATTATTAAATTAGTTTGAAATAATAAAACCAACTCTAACTATCATGCTGAATAATAACCAAACGAAAAAAATTGAATAAACAATGAATGTAGAGGACTCCCGTGATCCATCAACGCCTCCTCTAGCTGTCCCGATGCTGGCCCAAGTTACCAGGTGGAAAACCACAGAAATAAGGGTGAGTACACGCACACAGCACATCATATAGCATCCTAGCATACATGCCTTACAGCTAACCAACAGAACGCAGAAATGAGTTATCAAAATAACTCACAAAACCTCGAGAATCTCAAACTCTCGGCTAAGTGATCAGCTCGCTATGCTGATCCTAGACACTTAGGAGAGTACCCAGTGTCTGGCTCTAGACTGGACGGAATGGTGTACTAACGACATTAGCCCGAGGGAGCCGTCCTCTTGGCATCTAATGCGTGTGCGCACACACCGCATGCTGCTGCAAACCAGGGTAAATGTAGGCTTACACAAACTACACCGGTCCAGGTCTACATGCCTAACTACAAGGAAAGGTGTCCACTGATCCACAGATGGTGGGAGGCCCTCGGCATTTAACTGTGGCAGCATGTTCACTCCCAACGCCTGAAGCTAAGGATCATTCCATGGCAGGCTTACACCAAGAAAGGATCCCGCTCTAGCAGGCTACAAACTAGGCTTCGTCGGGGAAGTGCATCGCATCTCAATCCCTGATTGTTAGGGGCAGGTATCAAACCTCACTGGTCTCGACCCATGAGGACAACTATACGTTGTGTCCTCTACAACCTCTAGATGATGACAACGTAACAAATAAATTCTAAGAGAGCTACATGCTAAGCTCTAGTCAGATCACAACATG
Source organism: Sechiopsis laciniata (assembly GCA_037833695.1). NCBI lineage: Eukaryota > Viridiplantae > Streptophyta > Magnoliopsida > Cucurbitales > Cucurbitaceae > Sechiopsis > Sechiopsis laciniata. The sequence continues at coordinate 10,545 of JBBMKA010043399.1, read as the reverse complement.
CTCATCAATCAATAATACAATGCATCCTATCACGATACTACAATTTCAGAATATAACCGAGCTACATGCCAACACCCTATCAGTCAGGTCATCACACAACAGGATTTCTAAACTTGCTGGAAGACAGTAAAGCATACAACATAGATGCAATCAATGAATATAAGCGTAGGGTCTACACAACCCACGACAAGGAATCCTTACCTGAAAATAATACAGAACAGATAACTAATGCTTCTTGAGCTGCAGATCAATCACGAACAGATCACAACCTAGACAAGTCATACTAATTAATTAATAAAACTAGCTTAGTTAATTCAAGAGGAAAACTCAAGGGATTAGGAGTTACCCAAATCCTAAACAGAACAACACAGAAAATGGGGCTGCACAACACGACTAAGGTGCGTGTGCGAATAGCTGTTGCTGCTCGGCGCAAGGCACATGGCTACTGATGGGCATGCGTCCGCAAGCGAAGGTGGGGCTGGGTGCTGCTTGCGGGGACTGCGCAGCTGGGTCGCGGGTGCGAGGGTGGTCGGTGCACGGGTGTGTGCGGGGCTGCGATTCGCGTCATGTGCGGCTGCTGGCGAGCGGTGTGTGCAGGTCTGTTGCGCGCGGAACTGGGCAACAAACGGGTGCAGGCGCAGACGTGGCGGCATGTGTGTTGCGGGGCTACGCTGTTGGGTGCAGTGCGTAGGGGTCGGCGAGCAAGCAGGCTGTGCACGACGAGTGGCAACGTGGGCTGGTGCGTGTGGAGGGTGACGGCGATCGGTGGTGCGGGCTACGATCGATGAAGAGACCGATGGAGAAAAGATGAAGGAGAATGATGGAGTTTCCTGGCTTTTTCCCTCTGAGTGAAATTGATAAAAAAAAACGACGAATGAGAACGATTGATTAAGAGCAACCCCTTTTTGCCACTTAGAAAAAACTTTGAAAATGCAAGTCTAACCCTAAGAGCCTTGAAATCACAAAAACAACCTTGAAGCTCATTAAATCATTAAACTGACCCTAAGGGTGAACTTACCAAGATACACCTTAATGCTAAAACAACAATAATGACCCAACGAACAAACCGAATTAATCGAAAATCATACCTGGAGAACCGTAGTGAAAACTCGGGCCGTTATATATTTGTTTTAAATTGTTGATGATACGACAACGGGCAGTGTTGGTGGAGGCGATCGACGATGACGTCCATTGAAGATAGATGGACTAAAATGGAAAAAATGAAAGAATGGAAAATAAGAAAAGGAGGTAAAAACTAAAATATTTTGAGATTGTTAAGGGTAGGCATTGAAAGAATGGTGACATTTTTTATTTATTTATTTATTTTTAATTTTATTTTTATTGGATTTAAATGGAGTCATATAACTAACTACGTAGGTTAAATTCAATTGCTAATTCAATCTTCATGTTCATCCCTGTTTGAATTATTTTTTATAGTTAGTAAAACAAACTAAAATATTTTTGGATTTGATCTTTTAATAGTATATCATAAAAAATAATAATAAATAACGTGTCCTCGACGTATCCATGTCATACATTTTTTAATAATGGCGTGTCTACATGTTCATATTGTGTCGTGTCCGTATCTCGTGTCCGTGTCTGTGCTTCTTAGGTTTTCCTTACTTTGATATCTATATTTTACCTACATTTTTTAAAAATTGAATTAAATTTGAAAACTAAAAAAAGTATCTTTCAAAAACTTGTTTCAATCAATATATCTGCAACAACTATTTCCTCTCGTACATCCTTTCTTTCAGTGGCTCATCCTTCTAATTACATTTTGGAACGGCTTTGAAGCTGCCTAATCGGCCATTCTTCAATCAATCCGAGAGTCTCTTGATTCTCCTTTGAGTTTCCTTCCACTCTTTCTTATCCATCACACGTTTTTCGCTTTCTCCGAACGAAACGTGCTTTGATACCAATTTGTAAGGTATTCAAGACCTTACTATTTCCAGAAAATTAACGGAACAATACCAAATACTAGATAAACAGAAATACTGATAGAACTTCACTATATTGCCTAAAGTAAATTCATAATCTAGACAACATTTCAATACAAAGCTAATACAGATAACTAGACAAGAAAATAAACAAAAATGACACTCTAACTGGTGATGTTTGAGAACACTTGGAACCTCTCCTCCAAGTCCTATGACAGCATTTATGACAGCACTTAGCCTCCAAAATATCCCTTCTCCTCTACTCTCCTTTCATTACAGCATTTATACTCCTCAAGACGCCCCTTTTTCATTCTCACAATAATAACCTATTAAGGAATTACCCAATTTGCACTTTTTAGAATGTTTACAGGAATTGAAGTCTTACAGATTTTGTACAAAATTTGAGTAAAACAAATTTAAATTTCAAAAACCCAAGTTTTCAAATTTTTGGCTTAAATTTTGAAAATATTTTAAAAAGTAGAAATCTATAAATACAAATAGTGTTTATAAGCTCATTTTCTTTTTTCTTTTTTTTAAAAAACGATTATCAAATGGGCCTTAATTTTTAGGCAATAACAATTACACCTCCAAAGCAAATGCATGTTTAAGGGATGTGTATTCACTTTCATAGGCAGTAGCCATCTTTTCATAATTCATCTATTGCAATCTGTACATTGTGCTAACAAATTTGTCTCAGCCATTTTGTATTAGTGTATTCTTATATCTGAACAAAGAACAAAAAAGAAAAAAAAACACTTGCCCAGTCTTCAAAGGGATATGTTATGAATTTATGTTTTCAATGTTCATATGGTTTTCTTTCAATACTTCCAGAAAAGATGGAGTTTGGGCGAGCCACTTGCTTTCTGGATATTCCTTGCCAATGGATGATCCAAACCAATCGAATGGGGATTCAGGTGACAAAGGTGTTGGCGGGAGCTGGAAACAAGCAATTAAAGCAGCGTACGAGGCTACTGAATTGGCTTTCCCTGGTGGAGAGATCATAGCACACCTCGATCACAAGTAAGTTCAATCAGTTTTTTTGATGTAAACATTCGACTTTTCGTGCATCGAAACTCTCTGACTTTGAGAGTGATATGCAGTGCAATCTAACTGTTTGTATGATGCTCTGCTTCTGGTGTTGAACTGCAGGAGTTTCAAGGGCTGGCAGAAGAATGCCATTACAGGGTTCTTGTGTGAACTGGGCATTAAAATTGGAAAACCAAATGACTTCTACTGAGATTCTTTTTGTTCAACATCACTCTATATTAGCCTCAAGGTTTCAGTTATCAGTTCAGATTTAGTTGTTGAAGGAAGCATCTGTAACATTATTCCAACAATTCAATACCATATTATTTCTACTGTTCTTGCTTGCTTGAATAGAATAATTAAAAAAAAAAAAAAAAAAAAACAATTTCAATGGTATGAAAATGGATTTTCCCCAAAAAAATTCATAGATTTTCAATTCTGTTTTCATTAGGTCTCTGAATTTTAGAATTCTATTAAGTTTCTAGACTTTCAATTATGTTTCTAACAAATTTTATCAAAGTTTCATTTTTCAAACACAAAATCTCTTCTTTATTTTATTAACTTATATATCTTTTTCGGTTGAGCTGGTTGTGAGGTTTCAATTTGTGTCAAATAGGTTTTGGACTTGTTCAAGAATCTATTAGATATGAATGTCTTATTAGATATAATATTTAATTTTATGTCTATTAATTTTAAAAAATGTTGAATATACTATGATCTATCGATATAAAATTTAAAGTTCAAGTATATTAAATGTTTTAAAAGTTTAATGATCTATACACAAAATTAAAATTTAAAAATTTATTGACCTTTTAAATTTCAGTCTTGTTAGGCACAACATAAAATTTCCTGAGATTGAACTTATAATTTAGTCTAATATGAATTCCCATCATTAGAAGTTATTATCTGTAGTAACATTCAATTATATTTAGGAGTTGGCTATTTAATATTGATGGAACATTCAGATTCACAATTGAATACCTATTTAAGGGATGACTTCAAGGCAGTTGAGACATTAGTTTCTATTACAATTAATACCCAAACCATAGGCCATAAATTGAACACCCAAACAAAAACAAAGAGTATTTTTAGGTATCTAAAATTCGGTAGGACTCACCATGTTTCTATCCCCTAAAGTTCTTAATCTAAAAAAAATTAGAGGGAGGAAGACCCTGTATGTAACGCCCCAAATTTTTGGTGTAATTATGTTAAGTCTTGGCACTTTGAGTATTGGGTGTTTTGGTGATTTCAAGACTCTTGAGGCGTGGTGTGTAAATAAGTTGGATGGATTGTGGAAATAAAAATAATTTAAAAGAAAATAAGGTTTGTGTTTTGTTTTTTTCAAAAGAGAAAGGAAAGAAAGAAAAAAAAAGAAGGTATTTTCATTTAAGTTAATTCAAATGAAAGGGGCTGGCTTTTGGTTTAAATGAAACAACCCATTTAAGTTAATTGAAATTAGGTTAAATTATAGAAAATACTCCTAAACTATGAGGTTTGTATAAAAAGTGCCCCCAAACTTTGAAAAGTTTCAAAATTGACCCTAAAGTTTAACAAAAGTTTCAAAAATACCCTTGCCATTAAATTTGTTTGAAAACCGTTAAAGTTTGATTTCAAAAATACCCCTAAACTTTTAAAAAATTTCAAAAATGCCCTTAGACTAAAAAACAAAAGTAAATAAATGCCCTTAACTTAAAAAAAAACATCGAAAATATTATCGTCAATAACTTTTATATTGAAAATGTTATACTTATATTTTAATAGTGTTCTTCATCTTTTAAAATCTTTTAAAAAAATTCTTCTTACAAAAAAAAATTTTATTTTTTATTTTTTGTATTCATTTGTTTTTTTTTCATAAAAACTAATGAAAATAAATATATTATTAACTTTTGAAATGTGAGTCCAAACAAGTTTTACAATTCAAAATATATATTCGTAATCATCATTCATAATTTTTCAAAGACATTTAAGAAAAAAAAATTAACTAAAAAACAAAGGTTGAGTTTAATGACTATTTGATTTTTTGTTTTTCAATTTTTAAATTTAAGCTTATTTTACTCTAATTTTTTATAAAGAGTTTCATATTTCCTTGGAGAGTAGGTGAATCCTAACCAATAAAAATCATAAAAAGCTTTGGAAGCTATTTTTTTAGTTGTCACATTTTGATAAGGTTTTGAAAAACAAAAATAAGATGTAGATAGAAAACTCAATTAATGAAATTGTTGTTGTAGGCTTAAATTTCAAAAATAATAATAAAAAAAAAAGTTATCAAACCAGACTTAAATTGTTGTTAGGATGAATTTTGAAATATAAATGAATATTTTGAGATAGATATTTGTTCAAATATTCAAACTTCAAAAATAATGTATTTTTATTTAGATCGACTTTTAACTTGAATTTATTTAAATAATTGAGTTAATTATTTGTAATTTGAAAATTAAATCAATTGGCAAGACATAACTTTTGGATAAAAAATATTAAATTTTTGTTTAAAAGTGTTATTGACCCATTAAATTATTCTTTACTTATAAATAGTTATTCTCTTACGAAATATAAAAGTAAAATTTGTCTTTTACGAACACAATTAAATATCTATATTATGATAGAAACAAAACTTTAACATTTTTTTAAAGTCTAAGGGTATTTTTGAAACATTTTAAAAGTTTAGGAGTATTTTTTAAACGAAACTTTGATGATTTTCATCCAACTTTAACGGTAGGAGCATTATTAGAACTTTTGTTAAAATTCGGGGACAATTTTGAAACTTTTCAAAGTTGAAGGGTATTTTTTAGACAACCTCCATAGTATAGGGGCATTTTATATAATTTAGCCTTGAAATTATTTAGAAAAAAAAAAGAAAAAACTTAATCAATGAAGCCCCAATCCTAGAAAATAATATTATATTTTAACTATAACAATTTATTTATTCATATTTTTTATAATAATATCAATTTACTAAAAATTTGTTTTAAAGTTTATGAAATTACTAGAAAATAAAAACTATATTTTACTCCTAACAATTTTTTTCTGAATTTTGTTATAAGATTCAAATTTATACCCGTTAATACAGTGACTCTCCATTGACATTTAAATTCTAACAATTTATTTAACATCGTTTGTGATCATTTGCAATTTCTAATTCAGTCTAAAATAACAAATACAATGTATCTATGGATTTTATTTAATTTATTTCCTACCAATATTTTTGGCTTTTTATGCATGGAATTTAGTTGAAAAGTGTGACAGCTAATCAGCATTTAATAGAAAAGAAAATCAAGCTCTACCATCGGTAGGCACATAAGACTGGCCAACAGTTTTTCCAAATAATAATATTTTAAATTGACTTATGAAAAAGTAAACAGCCTTAACTTTGATTTCAAATCATAAATAGGGAAATTGTATCCTTTCGCTAATGATATTACAATTTTGTCAACATTTTAAATTTGTTTCAAGTATCAAAAAAAAAAAAAAAAAAACCTTTTTATTGATTTATTTTGATTTTACCATTTTACTGATAAATATTATTGATTAACTTTAATGAAAGTTAAGTTCAACCAATATAACTCAAATTTATTGTTTCGAAAAAAAATTTGAAGAGTGTTGAGGTTAAAGCTACCTTGACACAACTAAAAAACAATTTGAAATTTAATCCATTTTTTTTCTTAAACTAAAAATTAACTTAAAAAGAGTTTAGATTCATTCAGTTGATGTTTCTAATCTTAGTTGGCATGTCTTTATCTCCAAACGCCAAATAATAAGCTTGACGGTCTTCTGCATTTGTTGGGAGTGATGGATAGGTGCATGCATGATTAACATGGTAGAAATGCGGGAAATAAGACCCTCTTTGATCACTGGAGCCACTCCATAATTGTTATTCACAATATCTTTTTATTTTTCAAAATCCCATTTCTCTCTATTAGGGGAAAATTCCAATATATCCCATATGTTAGTTCATTTCTCTTAATTGATATTTATCCAATAAATTCCAATCAAATAATATATCTAATATAATATTTTATTCCATTAATTAATTAATATATCCGATATATTAATTAAACCTCATCATAAATAATTATTTAATAATTATTGACTCAATTAATATTACCAATATATTATTCATTCTCCATGATATTTATCTGATAAATATTAATCTATCCCATATAATAATATTTAGTTTTATTAATTTAAACTAATAACTCCTTGTAATTAATTATGTCTAACAAACATAATTAATTAGTTTAAAAATTTCAAACAAACACTCTAGTTGTAACGCCTCACATTTTTTAGTTCGTTCCTAGTTGGTTTGGCCTTAGGAGTATTTTGGTATATTTACCTATAGGGACATTTTGCAATTATTATGGGTTATTTTTGCTATTTCAGAATTTTTGAGAGTTTGGAACTGTAGAAGTTTGAGATTTAAATGAAAAACTACAACAAAAGGAAGTTGCAATTTGGGAGGTCAATTAAAAGTAAAAGCTGGCATTTAAAATAAAAAGCCCATTTATGTTGTTTAAAATTAAAAAAGGGAAAATAGCATTTTTAAAAGAAAAAAGGCAAAAAGAAACCCTAACCTCTCTTCTGCTTCTTCTTTTTTCTTCTTCTTCAACCCTAGAACCACCCACCAGCTGCCGCCGCCGCCGCCCATCACCGCTGAGTACCGCCTGTCGATCCGCCGCAAACACGCCCATCCCGCGCACGCCCAGCCATCGACGACCCTTCCTCGCGCGCCCGCGTTCTGCGCTGTCGAAGCCGAACCCAGCCACGCGTTTCCTGTCCACGCTTGCCTCTGCCACGTCCATCCACGAGCAGCTTCCCGCCTTGCTCGTTCCGTTCAGCTCAGCCCGCGCCTCAGATCCACGAGCAGCAGCCTCCAGCTACGCCAGCTCGTGCGTGCACCCCACGCCCCTTGCTCAACATCCATTCGTCCGCGCAGCAGCCCAGCAACGGTGCTCCTTCGACAGTAGTTGGTTCGCCTCGTGCGTGATGTGTGCGATCCATTCCGATTTTGGGTGGGATTTGTAACACTATGGTTAATTGTTAATTGGTAATTTCACTCCAAGATCTGACAAGTGGCTCTTTAATAGGTTGATTTGTGGTATTAAACATTGTTGTTCATAGTTCTATTGTTTCTTTGGGCCTCGCCAAGTATGGACAACCGTGCCACTTCAAGTTTTGGGTTGTTCGGCTGAGTTTGATTGATTGTTTGGTAGCAGCTCAAGGGGCATTTTTTTTTTGGATTGTTCTGTATTTTGAAGCAGGTAAGGACCATCTCTATTCGGGTTGTGTGGATTCTGCACAAGGTGAAACTCACCATTTTCTCTGATATGTATTGATGTTGAATAGGGTGTTTGTTGGGTGTATGTTTGGCTGTGATTGTTGTTATTCTGTTGACCTGTTTTCTCTATTGATGTGTCTTGGGATTATGAGGTCCTGGGGTACCACCTTGCTTATGTATCTTTAATGTTATAACTGTATGTGTGCTTCGGGATTATGGGGTCCCGAGGTGCTATTGTGTATGTATTTCCTATAATTATATTTCTTGTGAACTTGCTAGGATTATGGGATCTTAGCATGTTGGTATTTCCTGTTGTTGTTTCTTGTTTCTCTTGGTATGTGTGTGAGCTGGTGATGACGTGTGTTCAGAATATAGCTAGTCCTGATCTTGTGTTGAGTAGTATCCTACTAGGATGACTGTGTGGGTATAATCGAGCATGTTTGGTGATATGTTCGGACAGAGCTGATAAGCACTTGTAATTAGAATTTTTAGATGTCATCTTCTAGAGGTTGTAGAGACACAATGTACTGTTGTCTCATTAGGTCGGTGTCGTTGAGAATTTTAATCTTGCGCCCGATAGCCAGGGAAGTGTTATAACACGTTGCCCCACCGATGCCTAGTTTGTAGCCCTATAGGTGGGCCCTGATCATAGTGAACGCCTCCTCCTATGGAAGGGTTTTAACTTGGGACGATAGGTGTGAACAGGTTGACTCAGATCGCTGGTTAGGCATGTCGACCTGGATCGGGTCAGTCTGTGTAGGCCTACACCTGACTGGTTTCCAGTACCATGCAGTGTATGCGTACACACACTAAGTGTCAGGCAAATGGCTCACTTGGACTGGTGTTGTCAGTACACCAGTAGTGAAAAATTATGTTTGAGCTAGATAGTCATGACCAGTCGTATTATCTAGAACAGGTGAGTGTCTCAAGGGCCTCACAAGAGAGTTATGTAACGATCCTCATAATCGGTTTATTGTTAAAGATTAGGTGAGTGTCTGAAGGATCTCACAAGGGAGTTGTGTAACGTACCTTATAACCTGTTTTATTATTCAAGTTTAGGTGAGTGTCTTGAAAGCCTCACAAGTGAGTCATGCAACAAACCTCATGACCAAGTAAAAAGCTAAGATGAGTTAAGAGTGAGTTGATTGATTGGGAAAGACATGTAGCGAAATTCATGGTCAGTTAGTAAGCTATGTTGCACGAGAGTAGATATGTATTGCTAGCATGTTGAGCTCTACTTTGTGCATTGTACCTATGTTCGGGAGTTCTTACTAAATATTCTTTTATACTCATCCTTTCTGTGGTTTTATTTTTCCACAGGAAATTAGAGACTCCACCGAGATGGTTAGCTGGTAGATGTTGAAGAGATCATGTGTGGAGTTTGCTGCATTAGTTTGATTCGTTTAAAGGATAGTTGTCATTGCTATTGTTTCACTACTGACATGTTAGAGTTGGATCCCTGTTATTTATGTTTTAAAACAATTTGTAACGATTTGACATGGATACCTCTTTGCATTTTTCGTTTAAATATTCTAACTGTATTTGGAACTACCTTGGCCAAAGATTTTTAATTATTTTATTGTTTGAAATAAAATGCAATAGGAACGCTTATCTTAGATTTTGAATTTGAAATTTAAGATAGCATATTTCTAACTGAATTTGAGTCAGCACGTACTAAGAATCGTAGTTAGAAATTACGAGTTCTTACAATAGTTAAACAACGTATCAACAAATATGAGTTAGCACGGGGATCGGTGGACCTATAGATTGAAAGCTAAACGACTCAGGATTTAAGCTCCATTCGTTAACATCAGACTTCTTCCACTAAAGGCATGTGCTGAATTCTTTTGAACTATATGACAAGTTGTGTCAACGGATATAATCGGTCATCTACTAAATGATCATTTACGAGTTTGTTCGTAATTTACAGCGGGGACAAGAAATCCGTTTTACCCCTTTGAATACATCCTTCTCCTTAAAAGCTCCATTGATTCCTCTAATGAACAACCATGGTCCAATCACAAACCAGTATCCTCTCGGGCTAGGTGAGAGGCGGGTACCCTTTGTTCAAGTCTAAATATCAGTTCTTTAGGGAACAATACTTCTATTTCCACAATAATAGAGGTGAGAATTTCATCTTGTGATGTTGTGTTCCTAGCCACTCACTGTAGGAATCCTTAACATGGGAGGCTTATTGACCCAACACTATTTGCCTCTAGGGGTAGCCTCGTAAATTAAATCAAACGGGGCTTCCAAACCTCTCCAAAGGCCAAACCAGCTTCTGGATCCTGAAACCGAAACAAAACC
>JBBMKA010043378.1:0-21075 GCA_037833695.1 Sechiopsis laciniata | reverse complement strand
ATCAGGCAGACATACATGATTCATGCATCACTAGTCATACAAGAGACAAGCATGAAATGTATATGCTCTCGGTGCAAACAAATGAAACATACAATGCACATGGTTATGCTACAATCAGACAAATCAACTAATGCAATTAAACCGGCACATGTATTAACCACAGGTCCTCGAGAAGGGGTAATGGGTCCCTTACCTTAGCCAATCCACTAATAGCTTTCCATGCATCCACTAAAAGTTCCAACTAGCCAAACACAACTCCGAGCCCAAACAGGGAAGAACCTCGAAAAACGTGTCTCAAAGACACCCGACGGCTACACGCGCCTCTCAAACTTGGCTCGAAGGACGAGAGACAGCTCGGGTTAAACCTGGTCAACAAAAGTCAATGGGTCAAAACTCATCATTTTACCCAAGCCAAACACCCATTAAACTCGAATCCAAACAACCTCTAATCTCGGAAACAAACAACCATTAAACCATCCTTAAATTAATTTTAAACCACTAGTCAAACTACCTCAAATCACAACTTGAATGACTTTAAATCACAAACCAAACAAGCAAAATCCACCTTTTAACTAACTTTAAACCAGCAACCAAACAAGTTTAATCCATTACTTGTATAACATAAACCAGAAAACAATCAACCTTAGCTCACTACTTGAATAGGTTTCCACTTGAAAACAAACAAGCTGAAATCACACTTTAAATGAATTAAACTCCAAACCAAACCCATTTATCCATTACTTAGATAACCATAAACCTCCAAACAAACACCCATATTCTCAACTTAAATAGCTTTAAACCGAACCCAAACATGGGTCTTCTTCAACCTTGAGATGGTTTCAAAACTAACCCCAAAACAAGAACCCTCTAACCTGAATCCAGCGAAGCACGGCGGTGGACCACGATCCTTAGCAGCACCTCTTCGACAACGAGATCAGGACCGCCGCGACGCACCAGCTGCTCTCCGACGACGAACTCACGGCTGCGACTGTGAAGAATCCATGACGCTGAGCTGCGGCTCGATCTGCACGCCGGCGGCGCAGAACCCACAAGCAACACCCAGCAGCTGCGGCGAGCTTGTACCCACGCGACGCAACCTCTGGTGAACTCAACTACGCAACTTACACGAACCCCACGACGACCACGCGACAACGACGAAGCTTGCGGATCTACGGCGGCTCAACGGATGGCTCGAACCCACGCTGCGAATTTGACCCAACTCTGGCAAACCAGCTCTCGACGGTGGCGCTTCTGATCGAAAAACATGAAGAATAAGGGAAGAAGAAGGATGAATAGTGACCTAGGGTTCCATAACTCATAAATTCATTTAAATATTCATGGCCCAAAAAGACTAAAATACCCTATTGTCCTTGTTCAATAACAAAACTACCCCTCATTTATCAAAACACTAAAAGTTTGGGTTATTACAAATCTCTAAGAGTTCTTTGATATGCAAGCAATCTTATCTCTAAGCAAGCTTGCCGAATCTAATGTTATACATGCAAGATCGCTCTATTTCTATTCTCTTGAATCAAAATAAAGATATACACACAGTGGATCAGACGGAATGTATTACGAATTAACACAACATGCATGATAGTTAACATCTCGCTAACACGTCGCTTAGGCGAAGGTCTCCAACTTGCCTACTTCTCTCCAATGACGAACTTAGCTACTCATAACGTTAAGTAAAAGCAAAGCGAAATAAAAACCAAAGTTCATCTTCATTAAAATACCAAATAACAATGTTCGCTACAATAGAGTTATGACAGAAATAACGAAAGCAATAAAAGGAGAAACAAAGTGTAGAAGAAGCCTGGTCGGAATCGTAAAGACAACAATTCTAATTTGACTCCGACGAAGTCTCTGCAACTTCGGCTAACTACAACTATGCTAAAGCTAAACTACTGAACAATTGGAAATGCAAAAGAAACAACTAAACTATGGCTAAACTAAGGAAAGTTGATCGGAATTTAGTTCGACGGAGGATCGACCCAAGAGTGGGTGATCTTCCCCCGAGTTGGTGGTCTCTCTTGCTCTGACGGAGAATGCTTCTATTTATGCTGCAACTCAAGCGACAAGGCTCTGACTTCTCTGCTCCACGATCCCTTGTCCCCTTTGGACAACATCTGACATTCTCTGCTCTAGAACTGCCAAAAGATGCTCTGCTCCACGATCTTCCGTACATCAATTTTGCCAGAATCAACTTCGCTTAGGCAAAATTGAAGGCACTTCAGTCTCTTTGTTGCAATGTGAAAAGCATTGACTGCGCGCTGGGTGATGCCGTTCGCTTGAGTGAAATACTTCTTGAGTGAATTTCGCTTCGCTCCATCAGGAATACTGCAGACAAACTAGAAAATCAATTCTTTAAACACTAATAAATTTGCACACATTCAAGCACATTTCACTGCTGCGAACCTCTAAAATGCATCATAATCAGAAAACTAAAGGATGTTTCGCTAAAGCATAACTTTTGGTATAATGGGGCGAAATTCAATATTAAATTACTTCATTATAGCAAATTCTAAATAAAAATATGTTCTTTTAAGCTACTTTAACTCTCAATTCTTGAGAGTTATCGTCAATTTAACATAATTCTACATTGTATTAGAGTAAAAGGTTTTGTGTTTAAATTTGTCTCAAATTGTTTCATCTCTAATTAATATTGTTTTCTATTTGTTGGGTATTTTCAAATTTTCAAGTCCACAAGGGAAGGAAAAATTAATTGATTTAATTAAATTTATCACTACCTATCAAGTTGAGTTTTTTAGATGATTGGTAATTTAACATGATTCAACAAATTGCTTTAGGTTAAAGTTGAACATGTTATCTAAGTGAGCATAATTCAACGGTAAATGTTCAAATTGTTGAACTTATCACTGGTTTCAAAATCACTAATTTCTCAAATCTATCCTTTTTTTTTTCTTCTCTAAACTATCCTTCTCATCGAAAAAAGTTGAACTTATTAGCCATTAAAATTATGAATGTTATTCTTTTAAACAAAACTACTAATCTGATTTATTGTTCACTACAATCCAGAAAGCCTTGGAATAAACAATTTTTTAAGAGATACATTGACCAACAAGAGTGCTAGAGTAATTAGTACTAGGTTAGTATATCATTAGTGTGTTTAATGTTGGTTACCATGTAATAGTGTGTAAAGGTACATTGATCTTATCAGGTCAACATTATTATGTTATTTATAGTTCGCTATATATATATAGTTATGTGTTTTTAGGTTGTAAGGTGTGGTACTATGTTTCTCCTCCATCATCTTCTTCATCAACACCTCTTTTCCACAAATCTTCTTAAAACGAAATCTTGAAGGCAAGAGCGTCGCAATGCCGAGGTTCAACGCTTCATACAAAATATACACGATTGAAGAAGCATTGCAACATTGTTCAATATTGGCACGATGCTGCGACCTCGCCTGTTGCACTACAAATTGCTAGTCTTTTAGGGTTAAGCATCTATGACGCTAATGCACATAATATAATGTTATTTTCTCATTTTTTTTACGACAGATAGAGAGGTGAGAGCTAGATAACATTGTCTAGGGTGTTGATTTCTTCATTTTCTTCATCTTTTTCTCTCATTAGGTTAGATCTTGTAGTTTAATCTTTATTTTGTAGATGATTGGTTGAACTCCCGTAGAGGTCTTGAATTGTAAACACAATATTTTCATATTTTTGTGAGATTTATGATATTTCAGATTTTCTAGCATGTTTATATATCTTAATTGTTGTATATATATCAAAGCATATGTTTATTTATTTACATATTGACAATTTATTGCTTGATTTAATGGAGGCCTAAGAATTATAGGAGTGTCTGATCCTACTTGCTTGAGATATCTATGCGTATGAAACTGATACACATCTCAAACATAGAACAACTGGAACCCAAAATCATGTTTTAGGTCTTAGTAAGATTGCATTGATATCAATACGATTGTTTGTGGTTTTATTATGATATTTTTAAAACCATGTTGAAGCTACAAATAACCTTAACTCATAGCTTCACAATCAACATTGTCAACCACCTTAAATACCCCTGTCCTTACCTAAAAAAATGTTTTGGAAAGGTTTACTATTGAAATGAAATTTCCAGCTAGATGTGAAGGGTAATTAGCGTGCATGCATCAAATGCTTTAACTTGAAAACAATAAATATGATCGAGTCTTTTGAATAAAATAACTAAAATTGCATGAAAATATTTATATAAGAGTTTGACGAATCCCTTTAAAAAAGTAAAATAGAATTTAGCTAAAATAGTATGTGAAAAATAATAAAAGATGTCATAAGTGAATTGCAAAAATAAACAGCTAAAGATTGTGGTCTTGATCTTCTCAACTCTTCTCAGCTAGCCACCACGACAAGCTTCAGTACCTAAGGAAAAATGTTAATAGGAATGATGGGTATGGAATACTTTAAGAATCCCTTTTACCGGGTGTTATATGTAAGTAGACCTACTTAATACAAACATAAAAAAGCAAACATTGCAGCAAGCACTAAAGTCTAAATCATAATTTTATGGGTTTAACATTATGCTAAACATTCACAATGCACCCTAAACTAATAAAAATTCTATAAAAGTAACATTATTAACTATATGTGATATACACCCTCACATAGTAGTCCGTTAGCCTGCAGTATGAATATGAGATATAAACTTTCCCATCGAGACCTATTAGCTCATAGTATGGAAGAAGGGGATTAACAAATCTACCAAAAATCAGTAGAGGCATGTGACATCCTTCAGGTTTAGCAAGATCTCAATATGAACACATGAGATATAAAACATCCCATCGAGACATGCTAGCCCATAGTATGGAAAGTGGATTGTCAAATTCGCCATAAATTAGTAGAGTCATGCGAAGACTCTCAGGTCCAGTAAGACTGCATAAGCATTTTAAGTATTAGTAAAGATTAACATCACAACCTAGATGATAGCTCTAAAAAAGAGCATAATTTAGGCTATTCTATTCTTCATTTTTCTAAGGTTTAAGAGAAATATTGGAGTTATATTAAAGAATTTGCGAATAAAAACCGTAGAAGTCGTACGCATCCATTATTTAGCATGATAAGCTCATCTTTGTGTTTTAAGTAAAAATATTGAATAAAACTGTGCTAATTGTTACACAATGTAGGGAACGCGAAACATTATGCTGGTGAGCAAACGAGATGCGAATGGAGAAAAGCAAAAGCAACATGATGCATTCACAAGGCAGTCGCGTTCGAAGAATCACGCCAATAAGGAAAGAACAGCGAAATCAATCAAGTAATAAAAGTCAACGTTGATCAAGAAATCCCAGCATTAATAAAAAGATTCCTGCATTTATGATGATGTTCCAGCTCACCCAAACTTGTTAGCCAAGCAAATCAACTCTATATATATAGAAAGAAAGAAGCTGCAATCGGTGAGCTGGTCGGTTGGCCAGAAGCTAATCCATGTTGAAATGCAACTGGTGATATTTGTAGGTGTCAATGACAAGGAGTTTGCATATCTTCACAACCGCACCAATTCTGAGCTTTATTTCTTTTCATAATTAGGGGTAGATCATAGAATTGTAGACAACTTTTAGTAATGAAATTTATAAGTTTCCATTATCTACTATTGTTTGTTTCTATGTTGCATTAGTTAGGAGCCATGATAAGAATTCGTATGCTTGTGGAGAACTATAAAATAAATACTTATCACTTGTTGCGATTCGACTACGTATACTTGTGTATGCCTGCGATTTTGTACTTAGTTGTAGCAATAACATTTAATTTTAAAATGAACATTAGAGTACTATACATAGCTGAACTTAAATCACATTGGTCACTAGACCCACAAGTCTATAGCAAGAACACAAGCTTAACAACCTCCAATGCACACCATGATTCAGTCTCTACATACTAACAAGCTAAGACAAAAAATTCACACCTAAACTATGCAAGCCTAAGTTGACCAAATATACAAAACAACGTAATAATCTATATGTCACTCTAACTCATTCATGAAAATACATACGAGCATATCCAATTCAAGTCAAGCAACTAAGAAGCGACTTTAATAGTCATATTATACATTGATCTACTACATGTTTGTCATGCACCACAATAAAAGTTAAAATCCTTACCTGATCGAAACTTGATCAATACACCACTCCAAGAAAATCGTTTACTAAGCACCACTTTGAACCAAAAAGAGAACGTTTATGCAAATATGAACTTAGACGCACAAAATAAGAAGAAGCCTACAAATTGAGTTTGGGTCAGATCGGGTGTTACGAAATTAGAACAATAAAAAAAGAAAACTACAAAAAGAACATGAGAGAAGACACAAATTTACCTGGTTTAGTAATGAATGTGCTAGCTATATCCACGAGTAGAGGAGAAAATAGTTTTACTAAGAAGATAACAAAAATATAGAACATCAATCAACTGAGGCTAGGGTATGTAGTCATTCTCATAAAACCCTGTTACAAAATAGAGCAAAATACATAAAAGCCCATATACAAAAACATAAACTAAATTACCTATTTTGTCTAAGTTTCGAGGCGCACCAAGGGCCTTGCCCCTGACTAAGTAATCGTGGGGCTTCAAACAGTAAAAGGAATATCTCAACATTGGGATATTCTGAGTCACACGAATAGAGTTGAACCACTTGTAGGTATTGATCGGGTTGAATCTTATAACAATGTGTAGATGAGGTAGTGGTCCCCTTTTTCACGAAGATCGAAATAAGGAAGAAGATAAAATATTTATATGGCTGTGTGGATTCCAATGAGGGTGAATGCATCTATTTATAATAAGTTTCAGAAATTGGAAGGAAAAAAGAAAGTATTTTATATAATATCTTTTTAATTATTTGAGATCTCTTCTTTTAAGAAATAATTAGTTTGATAAAATCCTACAATATCTAAATCAAGTAAATTATCCTTAATGAATTTAACAATATTTAATAATTAAATACCAAAAAGGAAAATAATCTATAACAAAAACTAAAAAATATGGGGCATTATACATTAAGGTTGTGTATTACAATATTTTGAAAATGCAACCACAAGCATACAATAAATATTTATCCTTGACCAACGATAGTATATAAAAGCATCAAATAAGGTTGTATTGCAAACAATACTATGGAAGCTGAATATGTAGCTGATTGTGAATAAGTAAAGAAAGTTGTATGACTTAAAAGTTTCTGACAGATTTGGAAGTGGTTCAAAAGATGAAAAAACGTCTCGTCACACTTTACTGTGATAATATTGGTGATGTGTCAAATTTCAAATAACCTAAAACCCATAAATGAGTGAAACATATAGAGAGAAACTATGACTTCATTCAAAAGATTAGGCATAGATCGAGAGATGTGATTGTCATGAAAATAACTTCGACTAGCAATTGTGTTGATCTGTTTACGTAAAGGCTCTCCAACTAAAGCGTTCGAGTGGCACATAAAGATTCTAGGCCTACGAGAGATGGTTGCCAAGTTTAGGGAATATGAATGTTGGGTTTATTGTATGTCCTAAATCCAACATTAGTAGTCCCACTAGTTTTAGTGTAAGTGGAAAATTGTTGGGGGCTTTGGTTCTAAAACTCATAAACTTTTTCTCAAATATAATTTATAAAGTATTAATTACTTAAATGTATTTTATTATCCAAACTTATTTGAAAATCTAAGGTTATTTGATTTATTCTTAAACGGTATGTAGTTGACATATATGAGGATAATTTTCAAATAAATAACATAAAGAGTATATTATATGGATAGAGTTTGGTATTTTATCCTAACAACATTATGGATATGACCCACTTTCTAATTGTTGTAATTTGATCTGAATAGTTTATGTGGAGAAATGTAAGTGAGGATATCATATTCAAAAGGTTTGTATAAGACTAAACCAATTAATAGTTGATCCCTCTACACTACTAGAAAAACTACCCACCAAGACTCTTTAGATTCCATTTTGTGTGAGAGAGAAAAATAAAGTGTCATAAAAATGAAAATCACGTTTTAGCAAAAAAAAAAAAAAAAGGAACTACTATTTGTAATAATTTTTTATTAAATTTTAGTCATAAAAAATACTTTTTGTTTGTCCGGTGTTTGAAATAATATCTTAAAAATACTTATGAAAAAGTAAAAAAAAGAAAAAGAAAAAGAAAAGAACTTTCTAGCGCCCCTATCTCGCATGCGACTGCCATTTTCCTTTGCGCATGAAGGATTCGTCATTGACATCTCTTGGCTTCGCCGCAAGCCATACCCCCGAGAAGCCTCTAATTTCATCTCTTCCTCATTGTCAATCTTTTGTTTGTAGCCACATGAGGAAGATGGTTTTGATTACGACAAAGAAGAAAGTGAGAACGATCAAGACCAAGTGCCATCCAAATGACAAATAATGACCTTTGTCCACTAGCTGGATCGGTGGTATAATATATTTCTTTGTTCTTCATCAACTTTGAATCCTCCAACAAATTCTGTACTCTCCGCTGTATGTGATTCAAATCAATCCCTAGATAAAAAAAACACAAACCTCAATTCGTTCCAATTTGTTTTTGGGTAATCGCGAAGCGTAAAAATCTAGTGTTTTTGTTTATTTTCCGTCAAATCCTTTGAATTCGTTTGTACATTGCGTTTCTAGATGAATTTAAGCCGGCATCGAGATCACCCTTTATCGATTTGGTTTGGGGGCACTCATCTAGTCGAAATGTATGATTACTACCTAGTTTCCAGTTGGTACACGAGCAATGTACTTTTGGGTTGTATGTGCAAATGTGTTTAAAATTCTAATTGAGGAGCTTTGTGAGTAGATAATTGCACTCTAGAGTGGAATACGTTATACACATGTTTGTTAGTGTTAGTGTAGTGTGTGTTAAGTGGTTACAGTTGTAAGATGTTGAGTATCATGAACATGGTTGATCGATGTTTGGTTTTAGAAGCTTGTAAGTTTTCCCTCTTCTAAGTTAAAATACATGAGTTTCTAGTGTGACTTGTTAGTTTTCGTTGACGAGTGGTAGTTTACAGCATAGAAAAGCTACTTACTTTGTATATATATACTCACTATTTGCTATGGTGTTAACTCTAGCAGGTTCTTTTGGGGTTGAGGTTACGAGACTTGGTTGTGATCAATGAGCTTAGAGTGGTGGTATCTAGACTAGAGATCTAAACTTAGGTTTCATGTTGTTATCTTTTAGTTGTTGTTTATAGTGAGTTACTTAGAAGTTTTTTGGGGTGTTACAAGCCCATTACTTAAACATTAAAACCATTACAACCTAACCTTCAAATCAAGGAAAATCCATTAACGTGGCCCCGAACTACAATCAGAAAGGTGGCCAGTAAAAAAGAGAACCAATAAGAAAGATAACCAAGATCAATAAAGAGCCATATCGAAACCAAAGCCTTATCAAACATGGAATTCACTAATTCCACATAATGCCAAACAAACTTTGTCAACCCCACGGTTGTCAACTATGAAATTTTTTTGGGGAGTAATCCTTAGAACATGAAAACTACTGAGATCTGGACCTCGCCAAAGCTAAAAAGGAAAGGTTCAGATCCATAACGGATGTAAACTTACCATGGACGGACTGGACTATCCACTAATTTGAGAGACCTTTGTCCACCAGCTAAACCAATGCGCGAACCAACACAAATAACTTAACCATATTTTCTAATAAATCACATACCAGTACAATTATAACCCTTAACAAAATGATAAAAACTAGGAAACCAAACTAAAATCCAGCAACAAAAGGTCAATAAGCACATAACCGAAGAATGAACTTTAAAAGTATTAAGAGTCATGGACCAAATAAAAAATCCAGGTGATTTACATAAAATCTCGGATCGATTCGAAAATCGGTCTGATCCATTTGAACCATCAGGGAGGACCCCAACCTAATCGGGTTTGATTGAACCGATTGATTAATTTGGGGTCTGATCGAGCTAAACCCATCTGCTGATCGCCCTAGAAACCCATGCATGATTGACAGGAAACCTTACCTCGAGCCACTCAAGTATTAATAGCCTTGCCATGCATCCCATAAATTTCACTTTATTTCCACAACGTTAGTTTTCTCTCCAGCAGACTCTACGACCACCTCCTACGTCGGAGTTATCAAGTTCATTATACTATAAGAAATTATCTTCATCAAGTCTAGGATCTTTGCCTCATAGAAAATATCGTAGGCCATTGTAAGCTCCAACTTTTTGAATATTTTATAGCCCATCCCAAGCTTTGCATCTCTTTCCTGATGAACAATCCCTTGCTTACTCTCACTTAGGCCATCGTTGAACTTTCCCATGTCAAAAGGCATTGTCCTCCTGCCTAGAGGTTTCCTCCACTTCCAGCCTTCGACGAAGACTAGAAACCATTTGCCCTTCAGACAAGCATCTTGTTTCAGCTCATTTTTAGCGACTACGAGACACCAATCGCGAAACCACTCAAGTTTCAGAACCTTACCTTAACCGCATCCCTTATCTTGACGGACACTCAACAAACTCTAACAAAGGAGTCTGAATGGTTCCTCAACCGTAAAAAATCACTCACTGGAGAAATCCTCTCTAACTCTAGGAATGAGACATCTCGCCTTATTGAAAGAGAGAAAGAAAACCTCATGACGAAGGCTCCCACCTTGTCCCAAAAGGAAACCCAAAATTTTCATTGAGAAACCCAAGAACACTAACAAATAGAGCCCAAAATTGCTCATAGAGGAACATAACAGGCTCACAAACAGAATTTCAAAGAAAGAATAGAGAGAAAAATGTATTAACCCAAGTTTGTACTGTTTTAAATGGAGATAAATGAAGGATTTTGGTGTTTGAATCAATGAGTGGCATTTTGTAGTTTGGTTTAAAGAGGAAGGGCATTTGTGACTTTTTGACTTGGATATTTAATGAAAATGTGGATCAAAGGGTTTTACTGTTCATCTTCAACATTTTACTTCTCCCTTGTTCATTTTGAGTCAGCCGCCACTAGCCAGAGTCGTCTCACGAGTTGTAGGTTGTGTCATTCGAGTTCGCGTGGGGTTGTGTTGCAGTGGCGTCGTTGGTTTCATGGGTTTGCTCCCGTAGTTTGTGGTCAGCTGTGGGTTTGTCGTGGGTTGCAGTCGTCGAGCGTGTTGGGCGTAAAGAGGCAACCACGTGAATTACTGTCATCTTGAATCCGATCAGCTACCGCCAAGGTGTGGTTCGTGTATGTGTTGCAGTGAGTTGGTTTGTGAGTCTCGCCTCTGTCGGAATAGTTCACTGAAGTAGTAAGGTGGAAGTTTGTTTTTTTGGGTTTTTTTTTGTTAGTTGTGGATCTCAAGGTTGAAGAAGACCCATGTGTTGGGTATGAGTTTAAAGTTATTTAAAATTGGAATAAAGTCATTTTAAATGGGTTTTTTAAGCATGTTTGGTTTAGGGCCTAAATGCATTCTAAATGAGTTTATTATGCTTGTTTAGTAATGAGGTTATGTTATTTAAATTGTGGATTAAGCTCTTTGGTTTAAGAATAAGGGTTGTTTTGTAGTAAGATTTAAGATTGTTTGGGCAAGTGGTTTAAATTCATTTAAATATGGATAAAGCATGCTTGGTTATGAGTTTAAGAATATTCAAGTTATGGATAGGTGGTGTTTGTTTGTTGGTTTATAGTTATTTAAGTTGAGAATAAAGGGTGTTTGTCTGCAGGTTTAAAGTCATTTTAATTAAGTTTTAAGCTTGTTTGGGTTGTGGTTTAAAGCCATTTAAGTTGTGGATTATGGTTGTTTGGCTAGTGGTTTAAAATAATTTAAGTTATGGATTAAAAGTGTTTGGTTTGGGGTTTGCTGTTTGGTTGTGGGTTAAATGGTAGGTTTGACCCTTTGACTTTTTTGTTGACCAGATTTGACCCGAGCCATTCTTTGTTCTTCGAGCCGAGTTTGTGAGGCGCGTGTAGCCATCGAGACCCATTTTTCGAGGTTCTTCTCTGTTTGATAAATTTGTTATTCTGGATCCAATTTTGATGGTTTGAGGTGTTAGTTTTGACCATTTTGTTCGTTTCAGGGCTCTGAGTTATGTTTGACTTTGGAGCTTCTAGTGGATTCTTGGAGAGCTGTTAGTGGATTGTCCAAGGTAAGGGACCTTTTACCCTCATTTCTCGAGGCCTGTGGTTAATACATGTATTGGATTGTTTGTATTGATTTAATTATCATGATTGTAGCATGATTTATGTGATTGTATACATGTACTGATTGTATTGAGAGCATGCAGCATGTCTATTGCCATTAATGATTTATCCTATGCATATTATTTGACATTGCATGATGGATCGCATGTCCCTCTGTTGTGAACTTGCCTATGTTTGATAGGTCTTGATGCCTCGATTAGGCCTGATCGAGTCACTAGATGGAGAGAGATACTAGTAGACGAGTGTGGACGATGATGTTTCAGGCTCACACTATAATTTGGGATGACACCCTTGAGTTAGGACTTCCGTAGATGGTCAGCCGACCAGGCTCACGACCCTAACAACTGTCTACTAGTAGCGTAGGGAACCCTCCAAGTATGTGGTATGGGCTATGATGCCCTTGGAGAGTTGTATCGGATTCACCTTTCACCGCGAGGAAGGGGCCTGTTAGAGAATAGGTAGCTCTACTCTCCAGATCCCTCGGCCTGTAGCCAGTTCCCAGATTGTCCTGGAGTCAGAGGACTCCTATGGACTATTGGTCTTTAGGTTTCGATCTCCAGACCGCTCTGCGTGGTGCAGGTTAAGGATGAGCTTCCTGATCTGTTACCTAAGAGCTCGGGTTATGATAACCCTTCGATTGTGCTATTGATCATGCTTGTTTGTTAATGTTTGTGATTTGATGCATGTCTGTACCCCGAGTTGGGGGATCCTTACCGAGTTTGCAAAAATTCATCATTTCCACTGTGGAATACCACAGGTACTACGAGATTGTATCAAGATGGGTGATTGGGCGAGCTAAAGATGACCATGGGATCCGCTGCATTATTCTGTTTAGAGTCTTTTAAATTTCTTCTTTCTGCATGAATTATTTAGGGGCATGATAAGTGTACATGTTTTACCGAGCTTTTATGTTTTGACTATTGGGTACCCTATGACTGTTTTAATGAATTTATGGTTTTTATAAACTTATTCTTCTGAGTTGTTTCAAAGAGGTTTTCTTTTAAATTTACATGCCCGGGGCGTCTAGTACTATTTTCATGCATTTAGAGTTAAAGACTTAGGTTTAGACCCTAGTTTGGGTGGAGTCCTTACAATTGGTATCAGAGCTTAGAGTCATAGATACTGTAGACTAGCTTACATCGTAGGCTGTTAGTTTGGTCCCCATGGTCTTCAGCTGCCGATCTTCATCAGGTATCTTGGTAGTGGAATAACAATTTTTGTTGTAAAAAGCTTGTTTTAGTTATGATCAACACTGTTGTTTATCATATGTTATTGCATGTTATCATACTTGTGTGCTGGCCTAGAGTTTTCAGAGGGGGTTGAGACTTCCCTAAGCTTGTTGTAGACTGTTGAGATGCCTTGTAAAGTTACTAGGAGTTCCATTGAAGGTTCAAGAGCAGCTGAGTTGTGTGAGCTTTTGAGGTCAGAAGGAGCCCCGATCTTAAGGTGCAGTTTTATTGAGGTGCAATTTTCAGGAGGAGCAACCCTAGAGTCGGAGCAGTAGGGACACCAAGTGTTGTTGTTAATGTTGTAGTTGCAAGAGTTGAGCTAAAAGCTAAGATAGTGGCTACTTTGCAAGTTAGATAGCAGTTCGTAGAGCTTTTCGAAGGGTGCTGATGTTGCTCAAGTGACTACACCAATTGCAGATACTCAGGCTAGGAGCATTGAGGAAATTTCAGAATTTTCAAATATCTTAAAGGAGTTAAGAAATGGGGTCCCTACCACTTTGTTAAACTGTCTAAACTTTCTTTAGTAGCTGAGGCGTGGTTGTCATGTTTGAGATGATATTTCGCCATAGGTTTGCTCAGAGGAGTAGAAGATTCGTCGTGGTGATTCACTTGAGAGTTTGATTCAAAGGTCTGGTGACATTCCGTGCTGAGTTTTGAGCTAGAGGGTTTGACAGTTTTCGAGTTAGATGCCCTTAAGGAGCTATTCCTTAGATCATATTGTCATATGTTGATAAGTAGAGGCACTAGCTCAGTTCACCTACTTTCAGCAGGGGAATGGCGTAGTGTCAATTTATGAGATAAATCGATTAGACTTACAAGATTTGTCAAGGAATTTATCCATGTTGTTTGGCAAAAGAGAAAGTTTGAGACTACCAGATCGTTTGGGTCCTGGAGTTAGCGGCAATGTTTCAAGTGTTGAAAAATGTCAAGTTAGAGCTGGATCCCAAGTTTGCTGGTTAAAGGTCAAGGCTAGTTAGCGGGTTGCGTTTGGGGAATTGTCAGATGTCGCTCTGGTTGCCTGTAGATTTGATTCTTGGTTTGGAGTGGTTGTTGGAGAATCGCGTTGTGATTGCTGGCAGATGTAAGTAAATGAGTTCATGCGTCTTAAAAGTCGAGCTTTTAGCTTAGAGGCAGGAAGCAAGAGAGGGTCTCTCGTCAGTTTTGGCCTTGCAAGCGATGAAGCTATTAGTAAAGGAGCGTGGGATTTCTAGCCTCAGTATCAGAAGTAGAAAGTTTGTGTGGGCTGTATGTTCAGTTCTAGTGAGTAAGTTTGCCGATGTGTTTCCAGAGGATCTTCCAAGATGGTCTCCGCCTCGAACAGTGTTCCTTTAAGTTGAGTTTGAGCTGGGGAATGACCCCATCTCAAGGTTTCTATTTATGACGACCTTGATGGAGTTAAAAGAACTTGAAGGTTCAGTTGCTAGGGCCGTTTGATAGTGTCTTCCTCCATTTCAGTGTGTGTTTGCGAGAGCCTCGGTGTGGTTGTTGAGAAGATTGTTGGTTCTGCAAAATTACGTTTCGGGTTTCAAAAGTTCCTTAAGTTAGAAGTTAAGTCAGATACCTATTGCCCGAGATCAATGACTTATTGATGAGCTTCAGGGAGCAATAGTGCTCTGAAAATCAGTTCGTTTCTGGTTGCTACGATTGGCAGCTGCATCGTAGTGTTGTGGGTTTGACGATCAGAGGGTTCCAGGACTTTCTAAACGAGTTTGTGATATTGTTCAAGTTGAGTATTTGAGGAAAGATTTTAGAAAACTTCGAGAACTTCAGTTGTATTCAAAGTTTCTAGCATGAGCTTTAGTTGGTTTTAGTGGCCTTCCTATGTCAGGTGGGTTCTCGTCACGAAGTTTTAGTATATCTCACGAAGACTGGTGTACTAAGCAGTTGGGTCAGATCAACGTTAATTGCACCAGGTTGTTGGCACAGTTGAATAGAAAGGAGTCAGGCTCTGTATGAGTAGTTGAGTGTGAGGCCGATTCAGTAATTTGAGAAGATGTTTGATTTCAGCACTATTTGGTCAATACCTGAGAGGTCAGAGGGATTGTGACTTGCAGTGATGCTTTTGAGAGGGTCTGTGTTGTGCTCTTGCTGAGAAAGAAGAATGTGTTAGCCTTGGGCCCAGACAGCTTAAGTTGTATGAGTAGATCTCTGATTCATGTTTAGAGTTAGCATACGTGGTGTGTGCTTAGAGATCCTAGAGGCATTGCTTGTTTGGAGAGAAGTTGAAGGTTTTCGTTGTTCATAAGAGATTTGAAGTTTTATTTCGTCTAGAATGAGCTGATTTGAGATAGTGCAGATGGTTGGAGCTTGTAATGATTCTGATTATGAAATCCTTTACCACCTTGGTAAAGCATTTATGGTTGTTCCTGTATTGAGTAGAGAAGTTCATTTTCAGTGGCTTGTGTTGTTTCTCTGTCTTGTTGTGGCCTTAGTTCGTCCGAGCAGGGTTGTGTTAATTGAAAGGTTTCAGCTTAGTTGACTGCGTAGTTGTTGTTGGCCGAGATTTACAGTGAGTCAGTAAGGTGACAATAGTTGGGTCAGTTTGGGAGTTGCAGTCAGGAGAAAACAACGGTTATCAGTTTTTTTTTTGTTGGGTTCCAGTCAGCTCAGTTAGCCCAGTTGTCAGCGTAGTTGTTGAGGCCGAGATTTACAACGAGTCAGTTGTGTGCGAGATTGCAGTCGAGAGAGCACACTGAGATGTCTGTTGCTTCTGTTGTGAGTAGCAGTTCAGATCGAAACTCTGTGGGTCTACTGATGTTGGGATCAGACTTTAGTTGTGGTCGGAGACGTACAGTTCGTTGTTTGCTTGGCATCCCGAGGGTACCAAGTTGTATGCAGGTCTGAGCATTCGTTGGCTATGGATTGTCGAGCAGCGAGATTGCTAAGTTATCAGTTTGTGTTGCTTGTCAGCAGGTGAGAGATTGCTGAGGCAGGAGCCTACACAAATGTTGCAACAGTTAAGTGTTCCAGAGTGGAAGTGAGATGATGTTTCTATGGTTTTTGATATCACAAAACTCCCTAGGATGCCGAAAGCGTCCACAACCTCATGAGTGTTGGTAGATGGACTTACCCAGTGCGCTCACTTTATTCCAGGGAAGCTAGATTATTCGGTTGAAAAATGGGCACAGTTGTGTTTGGGAGATAGCTTGAGGTTCTTGTGAGTATCGTTACAGATAGAGACGTTCAGTCCACTTCACACTTCTGGAAGAGCCTTCAGGAAGGCAGTAGATCTACTTGTAAGTTCAATGTAGCTTTTCATCTATAGACAGATGGTCAGACCAAGAGAGTCAGCCAGATCTTGGAGGTTATGTTGAGTGTTATTGGGTTATGCTCCATGTGCAGTTGAGATAGGTGGATGTATTCGTGGAGTTGCTTGATATCAGTTATTGGTTCATTGTCTAGTTGTCACCATTGAGGCACTTCATGGAAAAGATGTGGATCACTTGTCCATTGGGACGAGGTTGGAGAAAGAAAGTTGTTGGGACCTGAGTTGTTGTATTGACTAGTGAGGTAGTTCATGAGATCTATGCTAGAATGCTTAAAGCTCAGGGTCGTTAGAAAAGTTGTGCAGATGATCATCACAGAGATAGAATTTGGGGTTAGCATCCTTGTGCTTTTTAAAGTGGCATCGATTTGGGGAATGCAGAGATTTGAAAAAAAAGAGGAAAGTTGAGTCTGAGTGGGTTGCTCGTTTGTGATTCTCGAGTGAGTTGGTGCATTGCTTTCGTTGTTGTGTGCAGTGCATTTTATGTTCCATGTTTGATGCTTCATCTGTATGTGTCAGGCTTGTTCCATGTTGATCAAGAGCATTTGGAATTAAATGAGATTTTATCTTAAGAAGAAAAGTTTATTCAAATTTTGGTTCGAGGTCGTAAAGTTTTGAGGAGCAGTTTGTTGCTCTCATTAAAGTGTTGTAGAGGTGGTTATGCGCTCTTGTTATTCTAGGTTATTTGAGCCTTAGTTAACTTTCGAGGACGAAAGTTTTCTAAGGGGGGAATATTGTAATAACCCAAGTTTGTACTATTTTAAATGGAGATAAATGAGGGATTTTGGTGTTTGAAATCAATTAGTGGCATTTTGTAGTTTGGTTTAAAGAGGAAGGGCATTTGTGACCTTTTGGCTTGGATATTTAATGAAAATGTGGATCAAAGGGTTTTACTATTCATCTTCAACATTTTGCTTCTCCCTTGTTCATTTTGAGTCAGCCACCACTCGCTAGAGTCGCGCAAGGTTTGTGGTCAGCTGTGGGTTTGTCGTGGGTTGCAGTCGTCAAGCGTGTTGGGCGTCAAGAGGCAGCCACGTGAGTCACCGTCGTCTTGAATCCGAGCAGCTGCTGCTAAGAGTTGGTTTGTGAATCTTGCCGTCGTCGGAATAGTTCACCGGAGTAGCAAGGTGGAGGTTTGTTTTTTTGGGATCTCAAGGTTGAAGAAGACCCGTTGTTCGCTAAATTACCCACCACAAAATAATAATGAAATAAGAATGACGTGCAATAGTGATGTAGAGGCAAATTATCTCGCTGTAGCGAATAACTGCTTAATCCAACGACATGTGTGTGTGCAGCAATTTAGGCGGATGTGCAAGTATACACAATCGTGCAACAAGTTTTAATAATAATATCAGGTCATTTTCCACATGGATTTTTGTGTGTTTTTGTGATTGCTTTCATGTAAGAGCTTACGTTAACAAAGTTAGGTTATAAATAAGGGATTGAAATACTGAACTAGCGAATACGACTACATATCGGAAAGGTTGGGTTTTCAGGGCTTCGCTTAGTCGAAGCGACTAGCGAAATGTGGGCACTAATGGTGAGCCCTTGAGTTCTCTCGAACTTCAATACTTGGCTCTCTCGAGCTCTTCGGCAACTACGCAACTATTAGCACTAGGCGAACCTCATCTCTAAGTGTTCGCTTTATGTCCTACATGCCTGTTCACTCTGCTTTAATTCTCTCGACTTAGCAAAGAGTTCATACAAAGAGTTGTTCACACGTTGTAAGTTACGTAAGTGAAGCATGCATAACAAGTCCGTTTCGCTAATTCCTTCGCTTACGCGAGTTCCTTACTTCCCCTCGACCTTCCGACAACAGATTTAGCTACTCCTAACAATGGAATCCATATTTGCATAAAGATAAAAGATGGAGAACATTCTTGGGCAGAAATGAACTTGTGTAAATTAGATGAAAAACAATAAAAATAAAAATGCTTAAATACTGTATAGCTTGAAAGTTCCAGAGAACACCGAGTACAAAGTTTTGCTAAAGCTAATAAATTTAAACTACAGACTAAGTTAATCTTGGTGAAACGACTCCGTCGGGCGAACTCTAACGGAACAGGGAAAATTTAGTTGAAAAAGAGCTGAAAACTTACAGAGAAAAATCTTCCAAAATTATCTTTCTCGCTCAAATGGAGAGAGCTCTCCTCTTATATAGGCTTCTCGAAATTCGGCTGAAATCCTGCTGAAATTCTGCTGAAAAACCTCTCCGCAATTTGCTGGTTTTGCTACCTATTTTTTCGGATGTCACAGAGTTGACTCTATGAACGGCTGAGAGGAGTTTCGGGGACACGGATCTTTGCCACGCATCCTTGGATTGGATATTTTCTTGTATGGTCAGAACGTGGTTGTCGCAGCGGCGAACTTTAGTTGGTTTCTTTGTCTAGTCTGGAGAGCTTTGTCTTCGCTGAGGCGAGACAGTAAATTCCAGCTGCTTTCGCTAAACTGAAGGTACCTGCGGTGAGACATGAGCATCAAATTCGTTTGACAGGGAAAAACAAGCATATTTCGCTACATTTTGCTTCAACTTTCCTCTTTCAGGCTTTTGTTCACTATTTCGCTTAAAATGTTTATTTCAGCGAAATTCTATACTTCACTATTTGAGTTCAACATTTTTTTAATCAAATCTCTTAATTTAAGCTACTTTAACTCTCACGTCTTGAGAGTTATCACAGCCCTAAGCTTGCATTATTGCTCGTCTCAAGTAATAGCTTACCTTTTAATTAAGAATATTTGTTTTGTTACGCTTTCTTGCTCCGTCTGCACAGCGAATCCACACACTTCTAAAAACTCAAAGGAAAATTATAATTAAAATTGTTACAGAACTGGACTATGCTGAGCGAATCCTTAAGTCTTGACACTCTATTCTGTCATCTACTTTGCCCTTTTTGTTCGCAAAAACAAATCCCTTTTGGTTTAGGAATTCGATTTTTTTGGTTCTTTTAGCCTTCCCTAGTCAATTTGATTTAACTTTTCGCTTTAAGATCTTTTGCTACCTTCAACTTTGGTACTTCTTGTCTTTTGCCGAAGTGAATACTCTTATTTTAGAGTTCGCTGGGGATTCCTCACTTACGGTATCCTACTGCTGTTCGCTCAATTTTCATTGAATGTTTGATATAATGATAGATACGCAATGTTATAGCGACTGGCAGTGGAGAAATTGCGCCAGGACATAGGCTACTAGCCCTTTGATTCACTTCGCTCTCGTATTTTGCCTTGGGAACTTTTGGATTTTCCGTAATTTCGCCCAACCCAAGGTTTGGTTTGCAAATCTCCCCTTTTACTTCAGCGAAATGGCAACTAGCCAATTGATTTTTTTTTTCTACGCTGAATCGCTCTAAAAGCATGTTTTCTTTTCTGGGCTTTTCGCCAGTATATTTTATATTTCGCTTCGGCAAACTCCACCCCCAAACTTGGACTTTTCATTGTCCCAATGAAAAACACTGAGCACCCCCAAACTTAAAGTTTGCTAACAGTTTAAGGCTTGGGTTAAATCGAATTGAGTTCACTTGAGCTAAAAGAATTTCGCGAAATTAAATTTCTAAACTTAATGAATTGTTTTTGAAAACTAAGGTCTCTGTCTTTTACAGAATTTTGCGTCGTCCCTTAACAATTCGCTTCAACATAGAAGAGTTACAGAATTACTCAAAAATAATTTTGCTTGACTAATTAGAAGGGTAGTCCATTAGAAGTGCAAAGAAACAAGAAAGATCATGAAATGATGAAGCACAGATGTTGAAATGTGATACAACATAAAGTTCATATTCTGGCGAAAAGAAAATGAACAAAAGACTGCAAAAGAAAGGAAGCAAAAATGAAAGTAAAGGAAACTGCTAAAAGTGTCATGGAGGATCGTCGCTTACGCGAATCCCCTAAAGGTTTTTTTTTTCTTTCGCCGACGTTAGCGTCTGAGCGTTAGCATTATCACGGCTAAATGCTCGCGGTGCATCATCCGCCCTGATGACTCTCAATTAGAGAGTTATTTAGCTTTCTAATTATGATGTTTTTAATGAAAGAATCAGGTATTATTATCTATTTTCAACGTTCGAAATCACTTTTAGATAGAGAAATACACTAAAATGCATTGCATGTAGCATTGGAGGCTAGGATCGGAAAAAGTAAAAATTGAAGAGTTTTGGTGTCAAAATGTTAATGTTTGCAGCATCCGTGATCTTATTTCTGGACCCATTGTCTTGATAATTTATTTGTATTTTCTTTAGGGTTTTTGAATGCTACGGATGCTGAAGCCAAGCCTTATTCAGAGGAGTAGATTTGAAGAGAAGAAAAAGTCATCTTAAAATGCGAGCCTCAATGTCTTCAGCATTCGCCCAGCCAGAATAACGATTTTCTACAAAAAGCTACTACCCGCCTGCTGTGTCTGTAAAGCCTGCTGTGGTCCCCCTGCTGTATTCAGAGCTTGTCGGCCTTAGATTGGAGAAGAA
>JBBMKA010043358.1:0-21089 GCA_037833695.1 Sechiopsis laciniata | reverse complement strand
CAAGATATGGAAAACATATTAGAATTGTATTACTGAAGTAAATGAGTCTAACAGTGAAAAGAAAATAAAAATAAAACTGTAAATTGTCGTTTTGATCGAGACTCAGAACTTCTTCGAGGAGAAAGCATAGGGACAGACCAAGCCTACTTCCTATTACAAAAACACCCTACTTATAGAACTAGGTCATCGAGTCTTCGAATATTCCAGAATGGTAAGAATCAATTTCCGTGATGATTTTTCTTTTAATTTCTTTGCCAAATGTGTTTGATTCGTCGAAGGTAGGAATCCTGTGATTTCAGAAATCTGTTTCTTAATTGTCTGGTTAGTCAACTTTTCACTGGCAGATAATTCCTTCCTTATTGTGCTTGAAGTGCTTCTGGCCTTGATCTTCCAAGCTTTATTTCTCGCACTCGCGTGTCTTGATTCTCCACATAGCATTACTCCGTTAGCGCTAACCCTGCGAAAACATAAATCAACATAAGCTTGCAAAATCCATGCTAAACTGTTACTTTGGTTGTTTTCAGCCTAATAATCGATATATTTTATTTTACTCCCCCAATGTGCAAGCATTAGCGAATTACACCTTTTTATTCCTAATTTCGCCTTACTCGCAATAAATTTTAATTAATAAGCACCAACAATGATCCAAAGTTAGGCTAAAATCTGACTCTATTTTAGAGTCAATAGGCTTGTCGGTTATTCTAGACGCACGCTAGGCCACGCGGCTGGGGAGAGTGCAGTGCAGATAGGATCGCACGACACTAGGCCACTAAGCACACAGAGGTGTGCTACTCGTCCAAGCTAGCAAGAGGCGCAGTGCTGTGCGAACGCTGGTCGAGGATAGCTACTGTGATTGGAGTGCCCTTGAGACAATAATTGGCTGGCTGGCTCGCGGGAGCGTTGCGCAAGCAGGGTTGTGATTGTGGTGAATGGCATCTACGCGAAAAGGGGTGCGACAGCGATGGCTAATGTGGGTAGGGAAATTTTATGATTTCTTTTATCTATTCGTCTCGAATGATGACAAAAGCAAGAGCTAGGTTTAAACACCTCTTAAACCAAACTTAACTATGTAAAAACTTTCCCCAAAGAACCTGAAATCCAAAAAAATCCCACAATTGTTAATTAACTGCAAAATGGCCCCTAGGGAAAAACTACCAAAATGACTGATTGAAGAAGGGTGAATGGCAGTGAATGGCGTCACAGACAGGGTTGTGATGGAGGTGAATGGCGTCGCAAGTAGGGTTGTGATGGCGTCTGTGTGAAGAGGGGTGCAACAATGATGGCAAAGATGGGGAGGGGAAATTTTACGAATTCTTTTATCTGTTCCTCTTAAATAACGACAAAAGCAAGAGCTACGTTTAATCACCTCTTAAACCAAACTTAACTGAGTTAAAACTTGCCCCAAAGAACCTAAAATCACAAAACCCCCACATTTGTTATTTAACTGCAAAAAGACCCCTAAGACAAAACTACCAAAATGCCCCTAATGTCAAAAGTAACAAAAAACTCAGCCGAAAATTTCAAAAATCAAAATAATTGTACCTGGAGGGTCTACCGAAAAATATAGGGCATTACATAAGCTCCTAGCTTTCAATTAGTTTCAGCTGATAGTCTTCAATCATTTTTCAACTAATACTCATCAATTTGTTGACTTCAATAACACTTTCTCTTTCTTCCTAATTTTTCGAAGATGAACAAGTTTTCCGGCGATTGTTCGACGAGACATAATTTTTTATCTCGAATTTCGTTTGATGTGGTTCTTGGGTTAGCTTCATCTTCTCTTCCACTTTCTTTTGATTTATTGCTTGGCAAAAAACAAACGAAATTGAAGCCTAGATGCAGAAGAAGAAACATGTGTTTTTAAAAAGAAAATGGGTAAAATGAGAATTTTAGAAAAATAAATAAAGAATTTGCTATAAATGAATAATTTTTAAAAAACATACTATAATTGTAAGAGAAAAACTTCGGTACTTGTTGGCAAGTATCTAAAGGTGCTTACCTAGTCATATGATGTATAAAAATTGTAATGTTGCTTTTTTCTCTTTTTAATTTTTCTCTTTCCAATTTTTGTTTAAGGGAGCCATGTGTCTATTTTTAAGCCTGGCAATGTAGTGGAGCACTTTTGGATACTTACCAACAAGTACGAAGTTTTGCTCTAATGTAGGATATCCTAAAAGTGGCTATATAGGGTAAATTGGTTTTATTTATTTATTATTATTTTTTTAATTCTATTATAGTTTTATTTATTTTAAGTCGTTAATTCTTTTAACGTCTAATTGCATTTGTTAAAAATGAATAGCATAAAGACACACTCAATAATGAAGAATTCGTGCTTTCAAGAAAATTAAAAATAATAATGAAGAATTCATTAATTCGAATTTACTTTTCAAATAAAAAAAAATTAATGTGATAGAACATGTTGATTGTTCTCATTTTGCCAGTGCACATTTTTTTAGTACAACCAAATAAAAGTGAGGATTTGAATTTCCCATTCTAAGGGGAGTATATGACAATTCTTATTGAGTTAATTTCATTGACGAGTTCTTTCTTTTTTTTTTTAATAAAAGACTCTTCATTCATAATAATAATTGTAATCGAAAGAAATATAAACTCAATCCCAACATAAGAGGAGCAAACATAAAGTAAAAAAGAACTTTTTAACTAATAAGATTTCGATCTACAACTCGGACCAAAACCGACCAATAAAAGATGAGCTAGAGAACAATAAGAATTCTGGAGGATCAACATAACCCAAAAAGAAAATCATCTTATATTTAAGATTGGAAGATCCCAACATAAGCTGTCTCAAAAAAATCAACATTACAATGGTTGAGTTTTGAGAAAGCTAACTGATAGAAAGCACACTGACGAACAAGTAACCACCAAAAGAAGAGAAGAGAACTCCCAAACCATAGAGGAATGAAGACACCTTCGAGGGAAATAATGGTTTGATCCTATAGTAGAAAGACCTATATCAATCAACTCATCTTCGGAAAGGACTAGAATGAAACTAAATCCAACAAAAACGACTTGCAAAAACTTGACAACGACCTTATTGAAATTAAAGAAGAACATATTGGGGCTGGAAAGTGTACTCACTTCCTTAAGAAACATGAGTGCCCAAGGGTAACCCCTTCCTCGGACTCTCAAAACTAAATTACTTATTGTGATTGGCGTCCCTGAATTAAAGGGTACACCAAAGCACAACATGAGCCACAATCAACTTTCTGCAACCAACCACCAACAAAGATCAATTTGTTCTTCGCAAGATTCAAATCATTGGTGGGCACCTTGAGGTGAACAAAAATCCTCTAACTTTTGATAAACATTAGCTTATCAACATCCTTTTTGAAATTTGAAACCTCATCAATTTGATCACCCTGTGAGAGCCATTTACTTCCCTTATTATGCACCAACAGTAAATTCCTTTTCTTCTTCAATAAACTCAAATTCAAAGGCCCAATTTTGAAAAGTCCTGCAATCTCTACCAATGAGTTGGTCCAATCCTCTCTTGTAGAATCAATCATTTTCCTTTTTTGACAGCAAACACATAATGGCCCACAATAAAAATTTCTTTATTGGATGAAGGGTATAATCTTTCATTTTCAATTGAAGCAGCAAATAAGGAAATCGTGGACTGGCAAGAATTAAATCTGGAAATTCCTCCATTAAAAGTCTCTTTCATAACTTCAATTTTTAAAGATGAAACTAACTCCTCCAAATTAGGAATTAAATCTTCTAGTTGACGTTTTTCAATAGACTATATAATTTACCATAAAAATAGACTATATAATTTGCCATACTTTAGTTGTCACACACATCGTACCATGTAATTTTTAGAGTTTACTATGTAAAGTTCAATTGATAGAGTTAATGTGAGCAAGAACATAATTTAACTAAATGTTGTTTCAATAAAATTATAAGTGGTAGAGGTTTATTACACCCAAAATTGAATACTTATGATGTAATAATATTTTCTAAGTTCAAACAAAAACATTAAATTGTCGATAAGAATTAAATTCAACTAGCATGAACTCGAATCTACATGTTAAATTATATATTAAAAGAAATAACCCTTAAAAATGAACCGAATGAACCCACTACTAAAAGCGACCAAATTTATAACTTAAAAAAAAACTTATATGACA
This sequence comes from Sechiopsis laciniata, assembly GCA_037833695.1. Classification (NCBI taxonomy): domain Eukaryota; kingdom Viridiplantae; phylum Streptophyta; class Magnoliopsida; order Cucurbitales; family Cucurbitaceae; genus Sechiopsis; species Sechiopsis laciniata. Next base: position 16,941 of record JBBMKA010043358.1, on the reverse strand, counting down.
ACTAACGTACACAAGTTTCTTATTATCACGAGAACTCCTTTTTTTTTTTTTAACCACAAGAATTCTTTTCTTTTTTACCACAATAACTCTCAAACCCATGGAGTAATTAACTTAATTTTATTTGTTAAAAGTAATTTATAATTAATCTTATGTTTTTTTTAAAAAATTGACTAAGAATTAAAACCCCTTGTTTAATTAGAAAGGTGAAAATCATGAAATAAAAATGGTGGAAAACAAACATAAACTTAAACACTGATTAAAAATAGTATTTGTAATGCCTCAAACCCAAAAATCTAGATTCCGAATTTGACATTTCTTGACGCAGACATTCTCTTGTATTCCTTACGACATTCTCAATCTTTTTAAATTTGTCAACTAGAACACAACTCTAATGTTATTTTGTATAACATAGTTAGTAATCACGATGTTATGTATTTGAATCTCCCTATCCCAAAATGTAATGTTAGATAAAAAGAATCTTATAAACCTTTCATTCACATGTCTTGTATACCCTCAAGATCCATATCATTCGAATGTGTTCACATTTCATTCATGTATCTATTTTAATTTCGAGTGTTACATGCTAAGAATTTCCACCTCAGTTCGTTTCCAAACCACATCTTACTAAGATAGGCTCTACTTTAATACCCTATGTACTCGAACTTAAGATTGAGAATTCAAATTCGACCCCTCTTGGCCCTAACACTCCATTTCATTTTATATGACCTAAGTTACGCTACATACTTTCAGTGCTTCTAAGACTACCCCTACAGACCAACACAGTGTACATATTTTGTATGGCTCAATTGTATTCAAAGTGATGTGTGCTTCGTTTGGAGCAATTCTAAGTTAGGCAAGTTCCTAAAATTTTTCTTAAGAAGCATGAGAGTATGGACAAAATCATACTAAAACTATTCATATTGATTTGTGAGAACATAACTCCATTATGAGATGCAATTAAATGTTAGAAAATCGTGTGGCCAGACGCAAGGAATATAGGGAAATGTCGAAATCGAAAAGAATCAAATCCTAATTCTAAATCCTGGTCCGAATCTTGGGCAACTAGCCAACGTTACAATATTCACTCAACGGCCACCCGCCATTTGGTCATTCAATTTTTAATCTTAGACAGACACGTAACACAACACAATTGTATGCCCTAGGAGTCAAATTACAATCCCCCAAAACTCATAATTTATATTCTAAAACCCAAAAATGAAAAACACATGTACTATTTAAACACAACATAGAAAAATGTTTATTCACTGTAGCAGTAAAAGGGAATTTTGGTAAAGAATTTAAGCAGATAAAAAGTGAAAAAAAAAACATATGTAAATACAAATATAAAGAGGAGAATAGAAAGGAAAATAAAAAAGAAAGAAAAAAAAGGAAAGGGGGAGTTTATAATTATAATGCTGGAGCATTGATAAAGGAAAGTAGTTGAAAATCTTGGACAAGATCCCAAGATCACAACCCTGCAATGGTAAGATTCTAACAGCTTTTGTCTAGCTCTTAGGAACCTTTGCATGTTCTAAACTTTCATACTTTCATCATCACATTTGTCCCCACCAATGCTTTTCCCTCTTCCTTCATTTTTATGACCTATTCATCAATATCCCATTCATGTCCCCAACAACTAATCATATAATTCACATTTATATGTTCATATATACCTTATATCATTTTTATATATACATTTAATTTTATTATTTAAATTGTGGCTAATCTTTTTAACCCCTTGATTTTTGTATGATATAGTTGCAATTATAGTTTTTGTAGTAGACAAATGGACGTTTATGCAAAAATTGAACGTGATTGTTCTTTTTTTTTTTTTGTTAGTTCAATAATAAATGAAGATGAATGATTTGCTTATAATTTCTTAATCTTAAACATATATTTATGACATTGAGTTATATTTTTTAGGACATAAATTCTCTTATTTATAGAGAACTAAGGGGAATGGGTGGATATTAAATTTTAATGTAAAGTTTATGGAGATTTAAAGAAACTACCCATAGTTTATAGATATTTTAAATGAACTCTCATAATAGTTTTGAATACATTTATAAAATATCAATGAATGTGTTATTGGATACTAAAATTATATATCAAAGAGATTAGATGTTTGAGTTTTTACATACCCATTCATGCCTTTTAAACTCAAAAAAATAAAAAATAATAAAAAATAAATAATACTATAACTTAAGAAACTCTTAAATATTACTTTTATCTTTTTTTTTATTCAACAATATTTAGAAAAAAAAGATTTAAACTGTAACCTTATAGTTACTAAATTATGCAAAATGTTATTAGATGTCTCTTCTAGTTAGAATATTTAACGTCTTTTAGTTAAGAAACCAATTGTAAAAAAAAAAAAAAAAAATTAAGAAGCCAAAGAGTATGTCTACTTGTCTAGTACTTATCATTTCCTTATTTTGTTGTAATCCATATCCAAAAAAACTCTTCCCATCATAGGCAAATATAAAAAGAAAATAAATAGAAAGAAAAATAGTAACCATTCAAAACTAGCTCAAAATCAAAATTAATGAATAAATAGGCTCGTTTGATAACTATTTTTTTTTTAGTTTTTAATTTTTTAAATTTAAGTTTATAAAAACTATTTTATCATATATTTTTTTATTGGATATATACATCTTACCTATATTTTTAGAAACTAAACCAAAATTTAAAAAAAAAAAAATAGCTTTCAAAATTTTATTTTTATTTATGAAATTTAGTTAGCATTAACATATTTTTTTTAAGAAAAGATGAATATATTGTAAGAAAAATGAAATACATTGTAAAAAATTTAAATAAGAATAAAGTTAAATTTGAAAAACAAAAAATAAAAAATAAAATAATTATTGAAGAGGGCCTAAATTCTTGAAAACCGAAAAACAAAAACACAATCGTATCGATCAAGTGACGCAATATTTTTGCTGAAATTGATCATCACGAGTTATGATTGATCGTTGTCTTAATTTACTAGCGATGAGAGAAAATGGTCACCGAACAATCAATTTAATTAAGTTTGAAAAATTGGGGATAAAACAAATACAAAATAATTATGAGATAAAAAGGGAGATAGGGGGGGCTCTCCAAGAAAAAAAAAGCCTTATAAATATTGATCTATCTATTTTTTTAAAAGAAAGAATCATCATACTAAAATATATTTTAAACTCCTAAACATATGCACCTTAAAGTTGTCTTTTTAGATACATTATCATTGAATTAAATTTCAACTTCTTTTTATAAAATTAAATATTCATTTGAATTTAATCATTTTTTATACCATATTAAATAACATAAAGTTTAATCTCAAAACTAATTGACAATAAAAAGAGTAATTTATTTATCTTATAAATACTACAATGTCTCTTATCATTTCAAATTCTCAACTAAGAGGGAATGATTTTTAGGAAGAAAATTTTTCTCACACATTTTGGGACATGCAAAGAAAAAGAAAAGAAAAGTGAAAAAAACTTGGCTTTGTTATGATGTAATGTAAGTGAAGGGGGTTATGAAAATTTGAAAACTTTATTGGAGAGAGAAGAGGCAAAATAAGAAACCAACCACATGGGGTTTGCCTCACACACAATTTGAAAGGCACATAGTACTGATTGGCTTTGGCTTTTCAGCAAACATATATGGTCCCAATTTTTGCCTTGTCTTAGGGCTTTCTTTTTGATACCAAGGTCCCCTTTCTTTCTTTTTTGTTTTTCTCTCTCATTTTAACTTTTCATTTTTATCATCAATTTCAATTTTGAAATATTTTAAATACCAAAATACCCACTTCGTTATAATCGTTGCTGTCACTGTCTAGAATTAATTCAAGATCTAAATAAGTTTTAAGTTAAAATTCATTTTTATGTCAAGAAGGTTAGAGTTGTCATTATGATAATGGTTTTGTAACTTGTTAAATAAGTATTTGGCTTATGTGTAATTTTCACTTTTGAAAAACAAATCTCAAATATTCTAGCTAAAAAATGAATCCTTGTTCATCAGGATACAACAAATTAGGTAGCGTGCTGTCCTAACGGCTGGCATAGTGGTTGAAGACTTAGACTTTAAAAGTACCTTTACTTTAAGGTCCTAGGTTCGAGACTCACCTATGACATTACTCATTCGGCATCTTTGGTGTGGGCGTGGTTTCCCTTGTTTTAAAAAAAAAAAGTAACCTGCTGGATGAATCCTTGTTACACATGGACCAAATTTCCAAAGAACTTCTTCAAGATGGTGCCATATTGGAAAAACCATATGAATTTTTGGGATCAAATATTCACATAAGTTTTAAGCGCTTGGGTTTAGGTCCAAATTTTGGGACCAAATACCTATATAAAACTTTGATATCACATTAGATAATAAAAGTTTCACTTCAAAATTCATTGGTAGGAGAGAACAACCCATATATAGGTGATTATCTCCAACATTCAATAACTAAATTTTGAATCAAAACTTGAATTTTAACAAAGTCTCGAAAATAAAAGTAAGTTTTTAAATAGTTCTAAATATTAGTTAGGATTTTGGAAGCTTTATATATCACACCTCAGATGTGAGAGATTCAAACCATGAACTCTTAGTTATATGAACGATTGAATTATTATTCTTGTTGTCACTAAAATATTTTTGAAATATGGAAACAATAAATTCTTAGGAAAAAAATATCTTTTTAACCAATAAATTTAGGATGTAGTTTCGATTTGGTCTTTATATTTTAAAATCAAATACTTTTATCTAATGCTAATTTTTATTCTCTAATGTAACAAAATTGTTAATCATTACGTGTTGTAATGTTACTAATATAATTTAAAGGATAATTAGGCTATTGGTTGACATTTATATTGTATTTTGAATTATTTTAAAATCAAAATTATTGACATATTGTAAAAACCTATTAAGGAATTATATATTAATTTCCTAGGTTTGTTGATAAATGTTAATGTCAACCAAATAAAAAAAATGTCAACCAAGTAAAAAAACCAGGCTCAACTAATCTATTTCTGACATTAAGAGATGTAGCTTGTGAAACAAAATCTATAACTAAAGTCAACAAAAATTTAGCTAAAATGACATAGGTGTTTTTATAATTAAAAGATAACATATTCGAATTTTCCTACCGCAGCCGTGATCTAATAAACCTCCATCAATGAAGAAAAAAAAAATTATTGACCAAAAAAAGCACGTTTTAAAATTGCTAAGAAAATTACTATCAGTTCATTTCTTAACATAAAATATATTCTATTTGGTAATTGCTTATGATTTTCTTTTATTATTTCGTTGTATTTTTTCTTTTATAATTTTTAAGAAGCCTATTGCTGTCATTGTTATTGTTACAAGGAAATTGGTTTTTATTTTTTAAAACTTTTTTTATTCTTTTTCAATATTTAAAGTGGAGATAACCTTATAGTCATCACATATATCATGCTAGTTAAGATATATTTTTGTTGACAGTATAAGTATGTATAGTAATTCAATATAGAACCTAAATAATTCAATACAGAGCCTCATAACTAAATATACTAAATATTCCTATAATTCTGTAGGAAATATAGCTCATGCTAACAATCCTTCTCAAGTTGATGGGCATATGTCTTTAAAATCTAATTTGTCTAGTAATTTGTAGAAGCTCTTAGTTGAGACAACCTTTGTAAGCATAACTGCGAGTTGATCTTTGGACCTGATAAAAGGAAATCTAATGATCTTTTCTTTGAAGTTCTTGCTTTGTACGATCATGTTGAATTGGTTTATGAGAAATTTGAATTGATGCCTTGTTTTTATAAAATAGATCCATTTTGGTATTTTGTGTAAGCTCAATCTTGATTAACAGCCTCTTAAGCTAAAAAAGCTCAAAAAGTCCCTTGGACATTCCTCTATATTCCGCTTTGCACTAGACATAGCCACAAGTTTATCTATTTTTACTCTTCAATGTAATCCAATTTCCACCAACAAAAATGAAGTATACGAATTTGGACTTTCTATCAGACATAGTTCCTGCCCAATCCGCATCTATATAATCATTTACACCAAGATGGAATTCTTAGAAAACACTAGTCTTTTACCTACTGAATATTTTATATAGTTAAGAATTTGGAACCACTACATTCATATGCTATTCACTAGGATTGTGCATGAATTGACTTACTATGTTGACGGTTGTTTGTGAGATTTCCAACACACAAATTTAAGAATAATGATTAAAGAGAATGCGGATGTGGCAGCTTGGATTTCGCTTAAGTGAAATCTCCACTCTATTTAAGCGAATTGTGTGTGGTTCCCCAAGAGTGTGCAAGTATACACAGTCCTGTTGTAGCAAGTTTTAATGTAAGTAAAAGTCATCTTCACAGGGATTAGTGATTAATGTCATGTTTAAGCGAAGGTTAAAGAGTCCAGGTGACGGGGAGTAAATTTATGAATTGAACTAAACTAGGCGAAATAAAAGTAATGTGAATCAAACTAGGATAAAATGCATCAGAAGGATAATACGATTTTTCAGAGAGTTTCGCTTAGGCGAAACGATGTTAGACTAAGAAGCAAACTACTGATGGCTTTTCTTTGGCTTTCTCAAGCGCTAGAAGTTGGCTCTCTCGAGCTCCTAGTCGGGTTCTCTCGAACTCAAACAATGCTAAATCATGCAAACATCACTAGGCGAACCTTATCTTTAAGTGTTCTTCATTAGCAAGCAAAGCTTAACAGTCCTAGTGTCATACATGCAAGTTCGCTCTACTTCTATTCTCTCGAAGCGAAATAAAGGCATACATACAGTGGATCAGACAGAATGTATTTTGAGTTAATACAACATGCATAATAGTTTGACATCTCTCGTCAGCTTCGCTTAGGTGAACTTCTCCTACTTGCCTATTTCCTTCCAATGACAAACTTAGCTACTCAGAACGACAATAAATTCAAGGCGGTGTAAAAACAAAAGTTCATCTCATTGAAAACATCAAATAACAACATTTGCTACTGAATAATGCTAAGGCGAAAATAAACGAAAGCAATAAAAGGGGAAACAAAGATAAGAAGGAGCCTGGTCGGAATCGTACAGACAGCAACTCTAACTTGGCTCCAGTAAAATTTCAGCAACTCCGACTAACTATGTTTATGCTAAAGCTAAACTATTATACAATTGAAAATGGGAAAAACAACTAGGCTAAGGCTAAAACTAAGGGAATTAAATGAAGAAGAAAGGCAGCTATTTATACTCTAGCTCCAAGCGACAAGGTTATGCTCCACGATCCTGACACTGTCTAAAGCCTGCTCCACGATCGCTGCTCAGCCAAAAGCTGCAGTGTTCTGACATTTCTTCTCCACGATCTGTTTTGTCGGCTGTGTCAGAGCATTCTTGATTTTACTAACTTCCTGAGCATGTTCTTCCACTCGAATCAATTTCTCCTAAGCAAAATTGTGGGCAATTCTTCCTCTTTGCTGCATTATGGGATACTTTAAAGGCGCGTTTGTTGGGCTAACTTTCGCTTGATCGAGCTCCCTTCATGTGTGAGTTTCGCTTCGCTCATCAGGAATGCTGTAAACAAACTAGAAAGTATCAATTCTTTTTAACACTTATAAATTTACACACATTCACACATGTTTCGCTACAACGAACCTCTAAAATGCATCCTACTCAGAAAACTATAGGATGTTTTGCTTAAGCATAATAATTGGTATAATTGGGTGAAATTCAATATTAATTTAATTAAATATTAGTAAATTCTTATGAAAATATATTCTTTTTATCTACTTTAACTCTCAATTCTTGAGAGTTATCACACCCCCAAACTTACATTATTGTCCGTCTCGAGTAATAGGTCAATTTCTAATGGAGGGAATTTACTTTTTCCTATTTTTCCTTCGCTTGGCAAACATTGTTTCTTACTTCGCTAGAGCTAATCAACACATCAATCTGAGAATCAAAATATATTTCTAAGTAAAAGTTCTTCTATAACTGGACCATACTGGGCGAAACTTTAAGTTTTCGGAAAACTACATTTTATAATTCATTTTGATCATTCTTTCGCGAAAACTCCTTTTGGCTTAAACTTTCAATTCTTTTGTTCTTCTAGCCTTCCCTAGTCAACTAGATTCAACTTTTCGCTTTAAGCTCTTTTGCTCCCTTTAACTTTGATACTTCTCATCTTTTGCCGAAGTAAATACTTTCCTTTTACAGTTTGCTAGGGATCCTTCACTTACATTTCCACTATCGCTTGCTCAATTTTCATCGAATGTTTGATAATAATGATAGATATGCAATGTTAGAGCAAACGACAGCGGAGAGATGATCCTAGAAACTTGGGCTACTAGCCCTTTGATTCACTTCGCTCTCACGAATAATTGGGAAATTTTGAAAATTTTCATGTTTTTATTCAACCCTGGGTTTAGGTTTGCAATATCTCACCTTTTACTTCAACGAAAAATGGCAACTATCCAATTAATTTTTCTATGCTGAATCGCTCTTGAAGCATTTTTTAACTTTATGTGCTTGGCTTTTCGCGAGCATATTTATAGTTTAGCTTCGGCGAACTCCACCCCTAAACTTGGACTTTTCATTGCCCCAATGAAAACACTCAGCACCCCCAAACTTAAAGTTTACTAAAAGTTTAAGGCTTGGTTAGATCTTATTGAGTTCGCTCAAGCTAAACGATTGTGCGAAATTAAATTTCTAAACTTAATGAATTTTCGAAAACTAAGGCCTCTACTTACAAAACTTTGCTTCCTCCAACTAAAAGATTTCGCTCCAGCATCGAAGAGTTATAATATTACATTATAAAGAAATAAAATTGTCTTGTACAGAAGGAAAGTTAATGAGATTTTGCAAAGAGATAGATAACAAAAGTTCACCGAAGCGAAAGATAATAATATTCACATTTAAGCTTTTACATGCAGGCTTACAAAAATTGAAGTTAAAATAAGTGAAAAGCAGGCATGCATTCATACAAAAATTGTAAGGGGAGAGAAGTGAAGAGAACGTAGGCCTTCCACTACTCTTCGGGAGGATCGTCGCTCAAGTCTTCTAGCGGAAGCGGAAGTTTTGGAAATGGAGACAGCCGATAAGGACCTCCAGCAAGGTCGTTTAAGACTTGTTGAAGAACCAACTCTCGCTGAAAGAAATAGCGATGAAAGTTGCGATTCTCGTCCCTGATTTCTCTCAGGATTTGGAGCTGCTCTTCGCTTCCGCTGGATGCAGCCTTCTGCTTCTTAGTTGACGGGCTACTCTTACTGTGGTTTTTTAGGAGAAGCCTGAGACTTTCTTCTTCGGCACAAAGGGGTCATTTGGCTTGCCCTTCACTCCTTGGAATCGATAAAGCTCATAAATGAAGTGCAAGAATAGGAAGTGGCTCGCCTTTCATCCTTTCCACCCTCGAATTTCCCTCAAAATTATGCTCCCAATGTTGACGAAAAGTTCAATCATTATTAAGCAGATCAGCAGCGCTCACAGAACTGTCAAAGTTGACTCGTGCGAAATTGGCATCAGTGAAGACTTTAGGAATGAGGCCCAAATATGCCCATCTTCATTCAGATTCACGATGTAAAATCTGCGAGATTGAGGCCCTTCATCCCAAGTGGCTCCTTCAACTCCGATGACCTCAAGGCAAAGTTCAAGATTGCTCTTAGTGTATCCGTCCAGCAATTCTTCGTATTCAGACTTCTCATTTTCCAACCCAAAAAATTCGTTCCAGCTCTCGGGAGCCTAACTGATAGCTTGACTGCAAACTGTGGCTTGGTATTTGGATCACTCGATTAGGTTGGCGTAAAATTCGATTATCCAGTCTTTCCTCACTTCGCCTAGTTGCATGCAGAGATGGCCCCAGCCTTGAGTTTTGATTTGTGTGACCACTATTTTTGGAAGGCCCCTGAGGTCAGAATCGAATCCTTGCTCGAACAATAATTTCTTCCCTTGGTACAAAATGATATTCTTATTGATTATCTCGCGATGTTTCTCGATTAAGCTAAACTCTTGAGTTTCTCTTATGATCTATTTACCTTTTCTAGTATGCTTTATCGGCAGGGACGAGGTTCCTGCTTGGTTCTCGGCTCGCTTTCTTTTCAACTCCAGGATTCATGTGAACTTCTCCATTTACGTCGGCTGCTCCGGCTCAGATTCTTCTTCGCCCCTAAACTCTTCGCTCACTGTCATGGCCTCTTCCAGTTCCTTGTCCAACTGATCTTCAGAGTTGTTCTTGGTTGTTAAGAACTCGTCTTCAACTGGGCAAGCAGCAAGCTGACCAGGTGTCAGTTGTGCCTCATCTCCGTTGATTGATGAATTTCTAGCTTCGCGCTCTCGTCCTTGCTCAGGACTCAGCACTATGTCTTCGAGCGTATCTTGGGTGCTAGCAATTCCTTCTTCTTTACCGTGAATTTCCACCTCGCGAGTTTTTGGCTCTTTGATTGGAGTGGCACCGATGTCCAGCTCTTCCTCTAAGTCTGAATCGTCACCCCATCCTCCTAACATTTCTTCCACCAACTTCGCTGCGGCGAGCTTTGTTTCCTCTATTGGCTGCGATGATGTAGCTCTGGAACTGGCTGGCAACTCTACCGTCCTACTCCATTGGGTCACCGACCCTAGGGGAGTTTCGTGGATCGTAAGTTCTTCAGCGGATTTGCCTGCCTTTTGTTACTTCCTAGCCGCGGGCCATCTTTTTTTTCTTTCTGGTTTTTCTTTGTTTGCCAAATGAATTGCCTCTTCAGATGGCGAAGCGATCCTTGCTGGCCCCCCAGCTTTGGCGACTTGAATATTTTTTCGCTCTGCTAGCGCTGCCATTTCGCCCACAAAAGGCTTACTAGAGGGGCTTGCCACGGCGGATTTCGCCAGTGTGCTCACTGCGGACGATCGTTTCAGCACGAACCTTGGCCTAACTCTGGTGGTAGCATTCTCATATGTGGCTCTGCTCACTCCAGCGGCGAACTTTGCCTTTAGGGCTTCCTTCACTGCCTCGATTTTGCTTAGGTTTTCCTTCCTCGCAGGGTTGGTGCTGGTAGGCATTTTGGAGGCCATTTTGAAATAGGGTTAAGGCAGTTAAAACTTTTCAAAGATTGGAGAGTGCGTGGGAGCTCGGGAGGTTTTGGAGAGTTCTAAATGAGTAAAAAAAACAAATGAGAGGGGAGGAGTGAATTTTATAGGTTTTCAAAACGCACTCAATCGACAACCTTGAGAAGTAAAGCTTCAGTTTATGCGCAGCGAAGCCTGAACCGTTAGATTTAATTTCCTATTGACACATGTCGTCTTGGGGCCAGGCGATTAATGCCACGCATTGGGGTTGGAAGAAAACATGTGCACGACTAGCTGACTTCATAGTGTGACCTCACTACATCGAGTTCCTCGCCATTAGCAAAATTAATCTCCCGATGAAAAGCTAGTGATAAATTTCAAAACAAACTTCCTCGCTTTAGAAAACTAAAAACAATAGAACAACGAAAACTACAACTACAGAAATAAAACAAGCAAAGACTACAATATGTACAAGGAACTTCTACTAACCTGGCTTGGAGCAATTTTTATGAAATCAACTTGGATAATACCTTTTCTCCAGCGAAATAATCTTCAGCGAGTGGCCAGATAATAATCTTCTGTTGTGCCCCATCCTCGATGACTTGTTTGAGCCTTCTTTGATGCTCAAATAGTTTCGCATTTTCACCCTTAATAAAGATTGTCAACAAACATATGAGATTTAAACATTGAGCAACATTACCTTCTTCGATCGTCAAGGCTTTCGCTCCAATTTCTCCATTCGCTTGATTTAGCAAACTAATAAAAGAAAACCTAACCTAGAGAAACTTAATATTTTCTAAGTAAGAGATAGAAAGAATTTAACCATTTGATGCTCGGAGCTAAAATTAATATGTACTGACCGTGCATGCTCCGAGCCTCACAATCCAGGAATGTGTCAAGAGTAGCTAAGTACAGAATTCAAGGCGAAGAACTTAGGAGGGTTGAAATACTTTATGGAAATAAAATTTGTCACATTAAGTCAAGGTACATTTCTTTCTCAAAGAATATAGGTTTTGGACTTACTACTTGATGTGGGGATGATCGATTGCAAGTCAACTAATACATTGATTGTCCAAAATCATAAACTTGGGGGATATCAATATTAGGTGCTAACTAAGAAAGATATGCATAAAAGATTAGTGGGTAAGTTAATATATTTGTCACGCACACGTTCCAGATATTACTTACACCATTGATAACTCTCAAGAATTGAGAGTTAAAGTAGATAAAAAGAATATATTTTCATAAGAATTTGCTAATATTTAATTAAATTAATATTGAATTTTGCCCTATCATACCAATTACTATGCTTAAGCAAAACATCCTATAATTTTCTGAGTAGGATGCATTTTAGAGGTTCGTTATAGTGAAACATGCGTGAATGTGTGCAAATTTACAAGTGTTAAAAGGAATTGATACTTTCTAGTTTGTTTATAGCATTCTTGATGAGCGAAGCGAAACTCACACATGAAGGGAGCTCGATCAAGTGAAATATAGCCCAACAAACGCACCTTTAAAGTATCCCACAACGCATCAAAGAGGAAGAATTGCCAACAATTTCGCTTAGGCGAAATTGATTCGAGTGGAAGAACATGCTCGAGGAAGTTAGTGAAATTAAGAAGGCTCTAACACAGCCGAGAAAATGGATCGTGGAGCAGAAATGTCAGAACACTGCAGCTTTCAGCTGAGCGGCGATCGTGGAGTAGGCTTTAGACAGTGTCAAGATCGTGGAGCAGAACCTTGTCACTTGGAGCTCGAGTATAAATAGCTATCTTTCTTCTTCATTTAAGTGGTCACCCATTTCGGGGTCATCGCCCACTAGGGTCGTCCGCCGTCGTAGCTTTCAATTTTCGATCAAATTTTTTTTAGCCCAGTTATTTTTCCCATTTTTAGTTGTTTAATAGTTTAGCTTTAGCATAGTCGTAGTTAACCGGAGTTGTAGAGATTTCATCGAAGCCAAGTCAGAATTTCTGTCTTTAGGATTTTGACCACGCTCCTTCTTATCTTTGTTTTTCCTTTTATTGCTTTTGTTTATTTTCGCCTTAGCATTATTTTGTAGCAAACGTTATTATTTGATGTTTTCAAGGAAGATGAACTTTTGTTTTTACATTGCCTTGAATTTATTACGTTATGAGTAGCTAAGTTTGTGATTGAAAGGAAATAGGCAAGTAGGAGAAGTTCACCTAAGCGAAGCTGTAGCGACATGTCAAACTATTATGCATGTTGCATTACTTAAAATACATTCTGTATGATCCACTGTATGTATGCCTTTATTTCGCTTCGAGAGAAGAGAAATAGAATGAACTTGCATGTATAACACTAGGATTGTTAAGCTTTGCTTGCTAATGAAGAACACTTAGATAAGGTTTGCCTAGTGTTGTTTGAGTGATTTAGCGTTGTTTGAGTTCGAGAGAGCCAACTTCTAGCGCTTGAAAAATCCAAAGAGAAGCCATCAGTAGTTCGCTTCTTAGTTTAACATTGTTTCGCCTGAGCGAAACTCTCTGAAAAATCTTATTCTCCTTCCGATGCATTTTATCCTAATTTAATTCACATTACTTTTCTTTTGCCTAGTTTAGTTCAATTCATAAATTTTCTCCCCGTTACCTAGACTCTTTAAACTTCGCTTAAACATGACATTAATCACTAATCCTTGTGGAGATGACTTTTACTTACATTAAAACTTGCTAGAACAGGACTGTGTATACTTGCACACTCTTGGGGAACCACACACATTTTGCTTAAACAGAGTGGAGATTTCGCTTAAGCAAAATCTAAGCTGCCACGTTATCATTCTCTTTAATCATTATTTCTTAAATTTGTGTATTGGAAATCTTGCAAACAGATAGTTTAATGCTTTAGTTTTGAGTTTTGAAATCGAGTAGGTATCGGTGGCAAAGTCGAACATACTACAAAGCAGGATGAACAAACAAAAGAAAGAAAGCAATAGAAGTAGTGCTATCACGGTAAATTCTAGATGGAAAGCTAAAGAGAGTTTCGTCTTTCTGTGTCTTATTTCTTACTTTTCATATATCTTTGCGGAAATATGCTCAAATCTTTTGCTCATATTCATGTCATCTTTAAAATCAACCATGTAAATGCTAAATATAAGTGTTTCTTCGCGCTGCTTTCAACTGTTGTAGTCTATTATAGTCAAATTTTCTGAACAATCCAAAGCATTCACCTTTATCCTTACGATTTTAGGATAATGGAATAGACAAAATACGGACCAAGTTGATAATATACTAATTTTTTATCGAAATACAAAATGAGTTAACACTTAAGGTTAAAACCGAAAGCTTGAAACATGAAATTCAAACCTTAGAAAAATCTAAGTTTGGGGGAATGAAGTCTCACCTTCATTGAGGACAATAAAGATTTTAAGTTTGGGGTGAGGGAAAGCCCATTTAGCCTGGCCTGTCTAAGAAAAAAAAATTTAAGAAAAGAAAAAGGCTAAGGGAAAGAAAATCTGGACAAGCTAAAAAGTGATGCAAACTGCATCATAGATTTTTTTAGGCTAGTAGCCTTAGTTTTTCAAAGTACTTTGCTGTTTAATGAGAGTTGCTTTATGCTCAAGTGTGCAAATAAAAAAAATTATGAACTACGAGGAATGTAAACATGAGTGCAACTCCAGTAGAAATGCAGAAGCAAAAGCGAAAATCCTCGAGGGATTTGAAACACTAAAATGGTGTGTGATGCATGTGTACATTAGGAGCTTGGAATTAAAAACTAAAGAAAATTATAAGTTTTGAGGAGTTAAATTTGAATGCTTGAAGCTTTTTATAATGAAATGATAAGATCCCAAGACTTGATAATTCTTGTATATCTGCAGCAGCTCAGAATGTTGTTGGCTTCGCATTTAGAGGAGGAGTAAAAGGTTAGATTGTGATGCATGATGTATTCAAATGATAGAATCATAAGATCTTCTAGACAGAATCGCAAAAATCAAGAGATTTTCTGCATAAGAAAAAGGACAAGATAGAAGGATGAAGTGTCCTAAGAGGCGATTCTTGAGCAAGCTAGGGTTTTGACGAGAGTTGAAGCCGGTAGAATTCTCAAGCGAGCTAGAGTTGGAGTTGGATTTCCTAGTGACAGCAGGAGTTCCGTTCGCAACCGATGCCTGTAGAATTTCTTAGTTTTTTCTAGTTTATGTTTTACTTTCCTTTTTTCTGACTTTATTTCTATTCAACACTTTTGATGTTAATAGGCACATTAGTTTTTAGTTAATTTGTAGTCTAGTATGTTACTTTCATACTTCAATTTAAATCAAGTTATCATTTTTTTTATGAATGTATTCCCCATTGTCTTCTTTATTCCAGTTTCTTCTAAATTAATTTATGTTATTTTCTACTATTATAATTGAATGACTACCGCTTTTTACATCATGATTCCTGTCTTTTCTAAATCAATCATGAATTAAGCACACTTTAGGCAAAGGTTAAGGGACAGGAATGTAGGTAGTATTAATAGAGAGGTTAATTAAGATAGTTGTTTTAATCCAGCATGGGTTGACTGTCAATCCATTTTTTTTTAGTTAAAGTTTGCCTCGAGAGAGGGAGCAATGTGAGACCCTCTAGATCATAGTCATTAGGTAACTGTATGGCCTCTTACATGTTTAGGAAGAGTTTAGAGATAATTATCTCACTAGTATACATGCATCACTAATTTAATTCCAAGGTCTTGAATGGGAGTTCGAGCCTCTATGAGTGTGTTTATAGAGAAAGCCTTTAAACTTAGTGTAGTGTGGAACTTCCTTCTTACCAATAGCTTACTCTTGAGAAAATGCAGATTGCATACCTGAATCCTAACCCGAGCTTTACTTTCATAAACTTTCTTAACCATTTCTATTATTCTTTTATAAACGTTGTTCACATTTACTTATTTCATTGCATTATTGATTTCTATTTAGAATTAGGATCAAAACCCACTTTTATTTTCCTTTTCATTTCTGTTTGACTCTTAAATCAACATTGCTGATTATGAAACACTCAATCCCTTTGGAGAACGATATGCATATACTTATCACTTGACAACATATTGACTGTGTATACTTGCGTGATGTGACTTCGAATGCGTGAAACATTGTCTTTGAATGCATTATTCATTTAGAGTTATCTAATCAAAATTGTGTACAATCGAATCCGCATCACTTATCTTTAAATTACATACCAAATTTAGTTAATAATGTTAAAATTTGATAATGCCCAAAAATATGCAATTATGTAATCTAAGGGGATTTAATAATTATCTTCATTGTATGTGGTCATCATAGATTAAATAATTAGATTTGCAAGCTTTGAGCAAATAACTCACAAATAAAAGTGACTTCATGGCAAGAAACTTAATTGTTAATAAACAAAGTTCACAAAAGTACATTGATACTTTCATGAAAGTTGTAAGTTGAAAGTACATTAATATTTCATTTGAAGTGTTCATTTCATGGCGACAAAAAGTTTGGAGTTCATCCTGAATCTCGAGCTGTAATGGACATAATAATGTTGGTGTAGTACTGTTCCACCACTCTATTCTCATTGCTAAAAAGTACCTTAATTTGTGTGGCACCTACCTCACATCTTCATAGATTGGATATCTTTGAAACCAACGAGTTCATCAACTCGCCACATGACCTCCATCTAGTATTGCTACAGTGGGTTCTCCTATGCTTGATGTAGCCTATCCATTTCTTCATAATGAGATGCTTGTCATGCAAGCATCGTCTCTATTTGAGCTATGTGACTACTAGTCAATCTATCTATTGTCACATCAAAATGTGATTTTCTCTCAAGTTTCTTCCTTTTTATACCGCTGGACTAACTAGTTTGCATTGAATTCGTGGGTCTACTTGAGGGGATTATGAACATGCCGTTAGCTGCACTTGATCCACTGTAAGAACCCGACTCTAAAACAGTCCTAAAAATGGTTCTCACTCAACATGCATGGTTCAAATACAATAACATTCA
>JBBMKA010043347.1:0-21090 GCA_037833695.1 Sechiopsis laciniata | reverse complement strand
CAATTTATGCATAATTCAACAATTCAAGATCTTGCCGCGGTGAAAAGAATTTTCAGATACTTTAAAACTACCATTAACAATGGTCTTCTGTTCAAGCCAAGTGGACTACTTTTTCGTGCTTACTTTGACTCAGATTGGGCTGGTAATGCCTCAGATTGAAGATCTGGCTTTGTTATTTTCCTTGTATTTAACCCTATTTTTTGGATCTCAAATAAGCAAAGTACTATCTCGTGGAGCTCCACAGAAGTAGAGTACCGAGCAATGGCTGCTACCACAGCTGAATTGTATTGGATTTGACAGCTTCTGAATGAACTCTTTGTTCACATTCATACAGTTTCAGAACTTTTATGTGACAACAGATCGGCTATCCAGCTAGCTCAAATCCCGTTTTCCATGGAAGGACGAAACATGTTGAAATTTACTTCCACTTTATCCGTGAAAAGGTCGCTGCGAAAGATATCATCTTTGCTCCATTTTGATGTTGGATCAACCGACTGATCTCTTTACTAAAGCCTTACCAGCACATCGAATTCATTTACTCAGTTCCAAACTCATGCCCTGTTACTCATGGGGCTGAGTTTGAGGGGGAATATTAAGATATATTAGGATAAAGTATTGTTTATTATCTTTTAAAGATTAGTTTCTTAAGGTTGTTATTTTAGTTATAAATTTTCCTGTAATCCTTCTGTATAAATATGTATCTTTAACTCTAAATAAAATAACCACTATTCTTCTCTCTATTCTTGGAACACTGCAATTAAACCTTGCAAATGAAGGGATGGAGACCGTAAAGCTTGAAATTCACAATTTGCGAATTGCTTTATGAATTGAAATTCCACTAATTAAACTTCATGCCTAGAATTTGTCGCATAAAATAAAAGGTGTTGTGCAATTGAGGTACTTTGTTAAGATGTTTGCAAGTGGATTGTAATTCATGCCTTGAATTGTGTGAGGGGAATTCTTAATTCACAATTGGAATTTGAGATGAGAATTCAATGGAAAATTGGAATTGAAATTCTAAATGAAGTTCTATTAGTTGTAGAAAGGTAGTTTATCTTTGTATTAATTAAAACCAAATCAGTTAGAAACTGATTATAGCCATTGGGCTTTTAGTTGTATTTAAGCTCTAAAATCATTGAATAAAATTAAAATTAATCTTTCTGATATTAAATTGCAATATGGTATTAGAACAGGCGCGTGCCTGACGACCTCTCTCACACGCTCTTCTCCCTCATGCTCTTCTCTCTCGTTTTGACCTAACGCTTCCAACTTTCTTTCTGTTTGCAAGAAATCCATGGCTAATCCTCCACCATTTTCTAATTCTTCAATACATCTCTTAACCAACATCTACAATCTCGTCTCAGCTAGGTTGGATTCAACAAATTTCATCCTATGGAAATATCAGATCTCTTCCCTCTTACGAGCCCACAAATTGTATGGCTTTATTGATGGATCAAATCTGGCTCCTAAACGAGAAGTCGCATAAGAAGGAGAACCTGTTAAAAAAAATCCAAAATATGATATCTTGTATGAAAGGAATTAAGCCCTAATTACTTTACTCAATAAAACACTATCTCAAAATGCTCTGGCCTTTGCAATTGGATACAATACTTCTAAAGAAATTTGGGAAACACTGGAGAAACATTTCTCGTCCTCTACGAGAATGAGTATTATTGGGTGGAAAATGGAATTGTAGAGTATTTCTAAAAAATTGAGTGAATCGATTGATAATTATGTTCAAAGAATCAAGACTATTGTTCATTGTTTAGCTGTTGCTCAAGTACAGATTGATTCAGATGATCTTGCCATATACACAGTCAATGGGTTGTCTTCGACATACAATATGCTCAAGACTTCGCTCAAAACTCGTATAGAATCAATAACTTCTGACGCATTACATGTTCTTTTCAAATCAGAAGAAACTACCATTGAAGTACAATCCAAGAAACATGATATGCAGAATGTAAATACATTAGCAATGACAACTACCATGTTTAGTAATGGTTGCGGAGGTTGGTAAGGTTCTTCAAGAGGCAAGGGACGATATGGTGGTAATCAAGGAGGAAGAAGTTCTTGGATATATTCAAATCCGAACGACAATTTCACTTCTTCTTGGACACAAAATTTACATCCGATTGGTAACTCGTCTAGTTCTTGGACACAGAATTTGAATCCGAATATTAACTCATCAAGTTCTTGGCCACAGAATTCCAATGTCAATCAAAATGGTCAGTCATCTAACTTTAATTCAACATCTACTGATTCTTCTGAAGAAGCACATACCTGTCAAATATGTGGGAAATTTGGCCATAATGCTTTTGATTGTTATAATTGGATGAATTTTGCATACCAAGAGAAATTACCACCAGCAAAATTAGCTGCAATGGCAGCATCTTTATCTAATCTAGGTAATCCTCTCTTGAATCCTTCAAATACAAGAAGTACATTCCAAGATCATGGTGTGTGGCTGTCAGACTCGGGTTGTAATGCTCACTTGTCAAGTGATCTTGAAAATTTCCATACATCATCTACCTATATAGGAGGTGACAACATACTAATCGGCAATGGACAATCATTGGACATTACACATCTTTGGAAAGGTATTCTTTCAACACCTTCACACTCTTTTATCTTATCTAATCTGTTACGGGTACCAAATATATCATCAAATCTTCTTTCTGTTTATAAGCTATGTGAAGATAATAACTGTAGAATTATATTTGATGCTAACTACTTTGAAATTCAGGACAAAAATACTCTTAAGACATTGTATTATGGACCTAGCAAAAATGGTCTTTATCCCATTTACACTACTGCCACTACGCCTCTTTAGGCACATGTTGGAATCCAAGGAACTTCCACAATTTGGCATAATCAGCTTGGCCATCAAAGTGCTGCTGTTCTTAGATATGTCTTTCATACTTTTCCTTTTACTATTAGAATAGAGTCTAATTTCTGTAATGAATGTGTTGCTGGAAAAATGACTAGATAACCTTTCTATGATTCTAATTCAACTACTACTAAGTCTCTTAAACTCTTACATTGTGATATATGGGGTCCTACTTAGAAAATTTTGTTAATGGTCAAAGATATTACCAATCAATAATAAATGATTTTTCCCGTTTCTGTTGGCTTTTTCCTCTTGAGTATAAATCTGATACTGCATCTACTATAAGAAATTTCCTTATTTTCATTGAAAATCTGCTTTCTTTAAATGTTAAAAGGCTAAGAAGTGATGGGGGAGGTCAATTTATCACTCACACCTTTAAAACCTTCTTTGAAACCAAGGGTATCCATCATGAGAAATCATGCCCTTAGCATAGGCACTTAACTGAAACTGTTATATCTTTGCTCGGTAAATCTAAAGTACCTATGCACTTCTGAACATTTGCATATTCAACGACAACCTTTTTAATCAATAGGTTACCTACCCTACTCTTGATAGCAAGTCTCCCTTTGAAGTATTATATAATAAATTTCCTGATTATTCTTTTATGAAAAAAATTTGGTTGTGCTTTTTTTCCTTTGGTTAGACAATACAATGATAATAAACTTCAACCAAGAAGTATTGAGTGTGTGTTCCTTGGATATCATAATAACTACAAAGGTTATGTGTGTTTTGATTTGTTATCTGAAAAATTCTTTCTTTGAAGACATGTTGTGTTTAATGAATCACACTATCCCTTTATTAATGTTTCTAACAAAACTCTAACTGCAGCTTCTACACTACCACAATCACACTTCTTTCCTGATATTCTTTTTTAACACTATTCAACTTCACATATTGATCCTCCCCCTCCTATACCTCAAACACAAACTGTGCAACAACCTCCCTCTCAATTGCTCACTGACACTAACAGTCCTGTCTTAGATAATATCCCTAGCAGCCCTATTTTAGGTGATACCAGTAGGATTAATATGGCTCATGCTGCAAACAATCTCAATCTACCTACTAAACACATAAGTTCTCCATCTATTCCTACAGAACCACAAAATCAACATCATACAAACTTAAGTTCTAGTACACCTTCATCTTTAAATCCTGTTGTACAATCCATTACTTTAGATGAACATCTTATACCAACAGAAAGAAATAAAATTACCACGAATACTTATCCAATACAGACAAGGGGAAAGTCAGAAATTTCCAAAAAGAAGGTTTTTGTAGCACATACCATGCCTATTTCTCACACTTTAGAACCTACCTCCTTCACTCAATCATCCAAGGTTCCTCAATGGAAACAAGCCATGGTTGATGAATATCAAGCTCTCCTTAATCAAGGTACGTGGGATCTAGTTCCTTTACCACCCAATAAAATGGCTATTGGTTGCAAGTGGGTATTCAAATTAAAAATGCATCCGGATGGTAGTATAGCGAGGCATAAGGCTCGTCTGGTTGCTAAAAGGTATGATCAAAAGGAGGGAATTGACTACTATCAAACCTTTAGTCTGGTTGTTAAAAGGCCTACTATTCAAATTATCCTATCCTTGGCTGTCACATTTCGTTGGAAGCTGAGGCAACTTAATGTTAAAAATGCCTTCTTACATGGGGAACTTCAAGAGGAAGTGTATATGCAGCAACCTCAAGGATTCATTAGTTCTAATTACCTTAGGTATGTTTGTTCCTTAAAGAAATCATTGTATGGACTCAAACAAGCTCCACGAGCTTGATTTGAGTGCTTTACTTCTCATTTGGTAAGATATGGTTTTCAAGCCTCTTTCTCTAATCCATCTCTCTTTGTTCGAAGGTCTTTTACATCCATTACTTACCTTTTACTCTATGTAGATGATATTGTTATCATAGGAAATAGCTCAGATTTTGTTGATGATCTTATTGTTTAGTACAATGAATAATATCAAAGAAATTATTTTTAGTGAATAATATCAAGGAAAATGAATAATATCAAGGAAAAATAATTTCGTTAAGTAACATCCATTACTTACCTACTTGTTACTAAACATTATTATTCATTTTCTATTCGTTAAGTAACATCCATTACGAAAAATAACATCCATTACTTACCTACTTGTTTAGTAAAATAACAAAAGATCAAATCTAAACAAAGAATCAAGCTAAATATAGTACAATGTTCATCTAATAGTCCGTAACTCCCCTATTAAAACTGGCATTCAAACGAGCTATTACTACAACCTCAATTTCTAATAGTCAAAATAACTCTTCACTTTGTTTTTCATCCAAACACAATTATTAATTAATTTTAAATCCAAACATAAATCTCCACTTTGTTTAACATTGATAACTTAGATATTGTAAACTGTAAAAACATAAAAAGAACTAGCATACATATATATAGAGGGAGAGAGGAAGGAAAAATATTCCAATTCCTTGCTTTAAATACATGACATGTTTAAAGCTTTTAATGATCAATACCTTGTCTTGAAAGGCTTATAAACCTTAAGATCAAGCATGACACCAATAACAGAGCCCACACAAGCAGCAATGGAGATTAAAAAGCAGCCCACACTCATTGTTTGAACACAAATCCACTTACCACTCCATTTTGGTATCTTCTTCTGAGAAATATACATCTGCACAGGAAAATACACGGTCAACGGCCAAAATTGGATCGATCCAATAATCCCGACGACGTCATTGAAAAAGGGAAGCAACATGGCGACAATGGTGGTGAAGAAGACGAAAAGGGTTCTCCAAACAAGTCGAAAAATGTTGATGTTGTAAGAGCGAGAGGAAAAGAGTGAGAGCTTGTGGTTTTTAGTGATGAAGGAAGACTCCGGCCATGCCAGAGCGGCCTTCTTCTCGACGAAGGCGAAGACGGGCTGGCAAAAGACCTGGTATGCGCCGACGAGGTGGACAACAAGGGCAACATTGGCAATGTCGAGAAGCCAGTAAGGATTGTAGAAGCCAAAGCCAGTCAAGAGGTTGCCTGGGGCATCATCCCCAAATGCTGCATAGCCCATGCAACCGCATAATAAGTAGAATATTGTGGTCACTACAACGCTTAAGGCTGTTGCTTTCTTCATAATCTTTGCTTCTGATGGTGGACATCTAATTGTATCCTGTGTGCAATATGATCTTAGTTATATTAAATAATATCGCATTTTTTTGTATTGGAAAGAAGACCAGTTAAATGCTTCACAACAGTTTCATTTTTGACATAATAAAATTGATAAAATTTAACAAAAATATCCCGAAAGTATTACTAATGTGGATACAATATTAAAAATAAGAAAATTCAACTTTTTTTTTTTTGATACACAATATTGTGGGGGAGGGAGATTCGAATATGTAACGGCATAATTACTAGATTGTACAAGATACCGTTAGAGCTCTGTTCTTGTTGGGAGAAATTTAACTTATTAGTTAATGGAAATCTTTTCTATTCTTTCTAATGTATCTCTTGATAATTAGAATTTATTTGATATTTTTCGTGATATTTTCATAAAATTGGGACATCGACATCAACATTTAAAATCTTGGTTCAAAATTTTTTTTAATAATCATTTTCAAAATTTCTTTGAATGGAATGCTTTGGATTGTGAAAATTTTATTTCAAAGACACCTATTTGACAGTCTAAACTCAAATAACTAATAAATTATTGACTATACAAATTAATACGGTTCTTCATATAATATTTAATCTTAAATGTCCAAATGAGCTTAGTAATATATGTCAAATTTTCATATCTTACTTTTGTAATTATATATATATATATATATATATATCCATTAAAAGTAGGTTTAAGTTAAATGCCATATTATATTATAAATTATATCCATAGGTTAAAGAGAAATGCTATCTTTTTGTTAGGCATGGTTTTTAAACGTCCACTATGAAGTTATGTTTTTAGATTCTTTTTACCTGTTTTTTCGATTATTAAAGCAAAATAAGGCATTAATTAAATTCCATCAATTTAAAATTGTACACTTGAGGCAGAATAAGCTTTTTGAAGCTTCAAACAATTCTTTGTAATGGAAAGAAAAAAAAGGTAATAGCTGATAAAATTATTCTTCTTATTTTTAGAATAAAGAAAAAAAAAAACTTTTAGGACAAGAAATTGAGATTCTGAGATTGTGATTCTCAAAAAAAAAAAAAAAAAAAAAAAAATTCTGAGATTGTGGATAACTTTAGTGGACATGTATAACATAAATTAATCCGGTTAAAATATACATTCTATTACCTAAACTTTCAAATATATTATATTTTTGTGCTTAAATTTTGAACCGTCCAATCTCCGAACTTTAAAATTTATTTCAGTTTAGTTTATTACTTTTTAAAAATAAATTTTAGCCTCTAAATTTTCATACTTCTTTCATTTTGGTTTATAAACGAAAAGAAAAGAGTTTAAAATTGGTCTATGGGAAAAATGTTTGTTTATAATCTTTAAAAAAATTACCGCGTTTTTTTTTATATATAAATTTAAAAAGTATATTCACATTTTGTCTCTAAATGGATTAAAATTATTAAACTAATTTTGATTAATATTAATTTTAAATTTATTATAGAAACTTAAAGTTTACGGGTTCGATTCCTTCTTCCCTCAATATTGTTTATAAAAAAAAAAAAAATTCTTTTTTTTTTGAAAATGCTCAATTAACCACTATTACTTTAACGGCTAGCTAAGACCCATTATCCAATTTTTCAGCTATGCTTTCTAAATTAGAAAAACTAAACTTTGTTTAAAAAAATTAGATGCACTTGTTTTTTTTTAGAAACACATATGCACTTGTTAATATGCTAAAAGTGATAAAAATTAAAAAATAATAATAAAAAGAAAATATGGGGTAAATTCAAATCAGATGATATTTATTTATTTATTTTAAAAAAAAGAATCATAATTACCTGTATTTCAATGAGGATGAGTGAAAAAGAATAGGCAAAACCAATATCTCCAAGTGCTTGGAAGGTTCTCCAAATCTTTTGGGTGTGAGTTACTGTTCCCACATTTATGCCCCTAAGGTTTCCTTTAAAACCTCCGTTTTCTGTATATCAAACAGAATTTTATTATTATTATTATTATTATTTAAAACAAACGAAAATGCAAAGTTAAAAAGATAGATGTGTGTTATAAGAGTCATTTTTATTTAACTTGGAGATGCACCACTGACTCGTTCTAAAATTGTGGCATTGCATACAATCGTAGGCTAGAAAGCAAAATTAAGGTCACTTAAAAATTAATCTTACATTCACTTCTAACCTAAGATTTTGAGAGGGCACATCCCCAAAGCTCAGACACTCAGCCACTCCCCGCCTCTAAAAGACTATGTATTTACTTTTTTTCATTCGAGTCTCACAATTGAATGAGAGATCAAACCTATAATTTCTTAATCCATAGATATACATTGATGTAATTGAACTATTACTCTTGTTAGCCTATAATTCTCATCCTACACTATCTACATTAGTCTGGATCAAATGTAATTTAAGAAATCACTTTTTAGGGTGTATTGGGAATATTTTAAAGATATTACTTAAGCTCTTTTTAAAAATATTTTTAATACATTTTTTCAAAACTTTGGTTTCTTTTAAATAAAAATGTTTTTGATAATTTTGAATAGATAAGTTATTCTTTTAGGAATAAGTCAAATTAGAAAAGTATTTAAATACTAGGCAAAAAAAAAAAAAGATTTAACTATTATAGTAAAAAAAACGATATTATACGGTATTATTAATACATAATACAATATTAATACACAATACTATACTAATAACATATAATATTTTATTAATAATACATAATACTGTATTAATAATAAAATAATATCGTATAATGAATATTAATAATATCGTATTTTTTATTATGGATGCAAATATTTTCAAATTTGCCTAAATCTATAATTATTTTGTAAAATTAAACTATCCAGCACAATTTCCCTAGATAATTTTACCTTAAATATTTTTTAATCTAAAGATTAAAAGTGTTAAAAAAAAGTAATTTAAAAAAAAAAATGGAGATAAAAAAAAGATGGAAAATACGTCTCCATCCCCCGGCTCCATTTTCCGTCTAAAACGAAAAAAAATGAGTATCTCTACATTACTCTTTACAGATTGAAATACCCTTTTCAAATATAGTGGAATAAAAATTATAACTTTTTGTAATTTCTAAATTCAGTCTAGAAGTCGTCATATCACACTCAAAATTGTATAATAATTTTTGAAAGATGCTTGTAGGAAAAGCCCCTTTTATTGAAAACTAATTATTATTTCCAATGTTCTTCCAAACACTTCCTTTTAAAGGAAGTTATTCCAAACACTATTTGTATGGTTAAGCCAAGAAGTTGCAAGCATATTTTTAAACATAATCAAACAAACGAAAAACACAAACACACACACATATACATATAGTGACAAAAGCATTCCCAAATATAATCTTATAATACTAATCGAAAAACATCAAACAAATTAAAGAATTTTGTGGGTTGAAACCTGCAACTTTGGCAATTCCAAGGCTAAGGCCAATGGTAGAATATGTACAAGACATGATAGCAGCAACTATAGAGAGCCACCAAGTTTCATCAAAATTAGGAATTTGAGAAAGAATAATTTCCATAACCCCAAAAGACACCATAAATGGATTGCTTGACATGTGACATGGATTCTTTCCCCCACTGCTATGATAGCAATTTGACCGTTTGATTGCCCTGCCAATCAATCACCAACAACTAAATTCGAGTCCAAACTAAAAATCAAAAACCAAATTTCTTTTGTCGAGTTCAGAATTTTGTACTCACATCATGCTGGTCGATGATGCGATTGTAAATCCTATTGCGATTCCAACCATGTTTATGTACTGAATTACTCCACATGCAGTCATTTGAAATCCACCTTTAAAAGAAAACCAATGTTATGTTATGAAATGAGATAAATTCATCCATTTTGTTTGTTTGTGTTTTATTTGCCTACCAAGAAGGGAGCGCACTGCATGCATGTAAGTGTAGTTCCTCTTGCCGTTAACCGGGTCTCCCAAGCGGTAGCAATCTGCGAGTAAACATGAGGTGTAGTAACTGATGAAGGAAAACAACAACATTACGATTGGTCCAGTAATCCATCCGAGCTGAGCGACAGCCCATGCTAATGATAAAACACCCGAACCAATCACAGCAGTGATAATGTGAGCGCTCGCGGTCCATAACGTACCTAAACATTAAAATTAATAATCAACCACAACCACAAAACAAAGAAGGATGGAAGAGATTAATTTAATAATAAATGTTACGAACATACTATTATATTATATAAAAGGTTGGAAGGTAAAATTTCTAGCTTTGTTCTAGGGTTTAGGGTACTATTCTTTTGAGTAATGCAGAAAACGCGAAAGAGATGGGAGATTAGTTACCGGTCCGCTTGGGGCGGCCATCATCGTCAAAGGTTGCGGAGTCATTGATCGGGAGCATGGCCATGGCGGCAGAAGGGAGCAGCAGGGTTGGAGATGGAGAGGGGAAAGGGAGGAAGGTGATGGAAGGGAAAGGAGTGGAGATAACTGTTTAAATAAAGTTTCGAAAGGAAAATTAATGAAGAAATAAGCAATTAAAATAATGCATATAATTAAAAATACATGTTTTGAAAAGGACCTCAGTTTTAGTGGTTTTCAATCCTTCAGCTATTGCCCTCAAAGTTTGCAAGTAAAAAATTCCAGTCTTTAGAAGGGTTGTTGGGGATGAAAATTAGGTTTCATTGTTATCATCACAAAGAAGAAGAAAAAAAAAAAACCCTCTCTCCCACCAATATGATGATAATTTAAGAGAAGAAAAATACAACCTAATTATATGACTTTAAGAATATTTATTACGTTATATATATTGAGGTCATTTTTTTTTCTTTTTTTTTTCAGAATGTATAAAATCTTTTTCAATAAGTCCTTATAATTTTCACCTTACATTAATGTTAGTTGACAAAATAAATCAAAAGTAGTATTTTTTTTTTATTCAAGTGAATTAATATGCATGCAACCTTCACTATTTCTACTACATATACTATCTAACTATATAATGTATAAATATTCAAAAAATAGGTAGGAAATTAATTCTTAGGTAGAACATTATTTGTCATTATTTGTGTTTTATTTGACAAAATACATATACTACTCATCCTAAATTTTAAAAAGCTACTTGTTTTATATGAATTAGTATAAAAAACATTTAAATTGCTTGTTAACTAAAAAAATTGACTTGCTAAAACGTTGGATAACAATGGGCGAACTCATACAAATATGGTTTAAAAATTCAGTACATATCTTCATTGTTTTCATATTTAGCTATGCATGCTATGCTCTATTTGATAACGTTTTTATTTTTTTAATTTTTTTTTTAAAACAGACTTGATTTGATAATCCAGCTTATTTCTTGTTTCAAAAAAATTTGAAACATGTTCCTAAAATTTTGGTTTTTTGGATAACATTCACGTTTCATAGCTGTTTTTCGTTTCTTGTTTTTTAGAATAAAAATAGGCAACTAGAAAATTATTAATTCCTATACAAAGAGTTTGCATAAGACTAGACCACAAAATATTAATCTTTGTAGTTAACGTCATTATAGATCAATGACAATATTTCACTTAGATAATCATATGTTGACTTGATCTGAATTCAGAGTGACTTTTTAAATCCTATTTTTGAAGACGCTCTTTGATATTAATGGGTGAGAATTTCCAATGATGCATTCGATAAGTTTCTTAGGTTGGGGATTTTCAAAGGAGGGAGATGGAAACGTAGCTTTCACAAGATGCATGGAACACATTCCTTACCTATTTAGAAAAGTTGAGGAGTTATTCTCTTAAGTGCCGAATTGGGTCTCGAACAAAATTAGGTACCCACCTCTCATTAGCTTGAGAAGACTCTTGTTTATGGTTGGACCACAAATAGATTGTTCATTAAAGGAAATAATGGGACTTAAAGGAGAAGAGATAATTATAGGGGCAAAAAAGACATTTGATCATATGCTATAATCATGAACAATTCGTGAAAGATCAACCTTGTACATAATTGATTATATATGGGGGAACAATTTTTCCTATAGTGCGTAAAAGTTCAACTATGAGTCTTTACTTATCGACTCTTTATTTCTTAAGTTAATAAACCGTCAGCCAATCGACGTAAAAACGCGTGTTTTGGTGTATATCAACCGACGTTTTTAAAATCATCAGCCAGTCTAGTAGACTTAAAACCTTCGATTAGTATTTATAAAATGCCCAAATTTTTTTTCAAAGGAGGAATTTGAAAACATTAGGCGACGTTTTATAAAAAGGTTAGATAATATTTTAGTTATTTTTAAAATCATTCATATTAGTTGATGTTTAATTAAAAACATCAGTTATTGATAACTCTCAATCAAAAATTTATTTGAGCTAGTAACTTGACAAAATGCGAGGATAATACGAGTAAATAAGACGTTTAGTGATCAAATGGTATTAAGAAAGCAAGTTACATGTGAATGCAATGTTGACTCCTTATGAAGATGAATTAAAAGAGTTAAGAAAATACTAAACTTAGAGGCTAAGAATCGATTGATAAAGCTCATTATAACGAAAGATCAAGATTCAAAAGACAATGTGATGTGAAAAGCATTGCAACAAATAAAATTCGGTTGAATAAAATCTAATAGACGAGCTATTTAGGAACGTGTTTCCAAAAGTTAGAAATAAAGACATAATATTTTCCTCAGTTGAGAAAAGTAATTCACAAGTCAATTTCAGCAAGTTCTCAAT
Source organism: Sechiopsis laciniata (assembly GCA_037833695.1). Taxonomy (NCBI): domain Eukaryota; kingdom Viridiplantae; phylum Streptophyta; class Magnoliopsida; order Cucurbitales; family Cucurbitaceae; genus Sechiopsis; species Sechiopsis laciniata. Next base: position 8,407 of record JBBMKA010043347.1, on the reverse strand, counting down.
AAATAAGACGAGAAGAGAAGGAAGTAAAGTGTCGTGTTTTTTGGAGGAAAATTCAGCTTCGTTGTTCAAGTTATGTCTGCAAACAGTTCGTTGTTCGGAGTTCTGTTGCCGCCATTTTCAAGCTTTTCAGTCACCGCTCATCTTAACTATCAGTTCTTAGAGTTTGTTTTTACATTCGTTGCTAGTTATTGTTGAATTCTTGTTTTGTTTTCTGTTTTTAAGGCGTTTGCACTTTAATAATAAAATTCTCAGTTTTCATATTAGTTCAATTATGTTATCTTGGTTACAAATAGAGCATAAAATAGGCTAGTTTAACGCATTTTTTTAAGGTTCAAGAGAAATAATCACGCTATAAAAGAATTAATGCGAATAAAACTGTTAGAAATCATATGCATTCATCATTTAGCGCGCTAGAGGCTCAGCATCACATTTTAGAGTAAAATGAATGAATAAACTGTGCCTAATGCGATACAATATAAGAAATGCGGATCTTAGACGCTGTGGAAAAAATCAATGCGAACTGCGAAGCGCAGCACGACGCAATCCCAATGTAGTCGCATTCGAAAACTACGCCAATAAGGAAAGAACAAAAAATCAATCAAGCAATCAATTTGGCAACAATCAAGAATTTCCAGTAGAAATCATGGAATCCTGTATTGATGAAGATCTTCCAGCTCACTCAAACTTGTTAGCCAAGCAAATCAACTCTATAAATAGCAAGAAAGAAGCTGCAATCAGAGAGCTGATGAGGGTGGCTAGAACTGGTAGGTTGGCTAAGAGCCAATCTACGTGAACCAGAGCTAGTGGTGTTTGTAGGAGCCGATGACAAGAAATCTTCACACTTCACAACTGCATCAATTCCTATCTATTTTTTTAGTATTTTATTAGTTAGGAAAAGATTATAGAACTATTTTGACTTTTAGTAATGAAATATCTAAATTTTCCTTATTTTCTGTTGTTCATTTCTATGTCTTATTAGATAGGAGCTATGGTGATAATTCGTATGTAGAATGCATGTTGTTGTTGTAGGTTCTTAGTTTTTATCTGCTGCAATTTATTTTTAAGTATGCGTCGAGTAGCTACCCACGTATGCTACCTTTCAGTAAACTCGAAAGAGGGAGCTGAAGGCAGGTCTAGTATGTTACGATAGGTTTATCGTGAGATCTCTCGCTTAATTTAAGGAGTTAGGAATAACCTTACTATCGTTAGGAATAGCCAATGAAGAAGCTGCATCTCTCGCATCATTTTCACGCCTCAGGAACCCAATCGCGAGACTGAATCTGCACTGGAGGAAACACTTAAGAAAAGAGTAGCCAACGAAGAAGTTACAGAACTAGACAATACATTTCTAATGGATGAAGCACTTAACGAGGTGGCACCAAATGAAATCGACTATGGACTCTCATGGGAAGATTTCAGACTCACCATCATGAAGAAGAATGAAGAGGCCATAGCTTTAACGCGCGCAGAAGAAGAAGAAGAGCAAAGGATAAGATATCAACAAAAGGAAGAAGCTTGGGCAAGGTTCGCCAAACCAGCAATTCCTAAAGCTGACAGTGAGGAGAAAATAGTCTATAAGAACGAAGAAGGTCGTAATATTGACACTGTGTAGAAACCAAGTGATAACAGTCATAGTAAGGATGCAAATCCTCAACTTATTAGCTTCAGGAGTAATGAGCCTGCAAATGAGAGCATTGATGTTCTAATGCAATCCAGTTGGGTGACGGAAGAATCATCAGATTCGTAGGAAAATATAGAAAGCTTGTAAAACAATGTATCACTAGCAATAGTGATAAGTGCTTTTCAGCTATCATGTCCGCAACCACACGAGGAATTAATCAATTGAGGAAGCGACGCATGTGCAACCCAATTGAGCATCATCCTGAGGCTTCGCACCTTATCAACTCTAACTTTGGTAGGAGGAATATGCATTAAGGCGCATGACGGAGTAAGGCAAGAGCAAGTATCAAAGATGGCTACGCTCTAAAAATATATAAATGGCCTAAGCAAGGACAACTCGCACTCGATGGAATTAGCACAAAGAATTCCGCCCAGGTTCTACTCATCAGCATTCCTGGAATGCGAAAATTTGGTATTTCTGACTTTGTGCAAAATTTTACAACATTTCCTTATTTCGTAATTTAGAATAGAAAGTTTTTCATTTATACGATTTTCCTTTAGTTATTTCCATACATTTCCTTACTAAAATTTTGGAATGGATTGGTACGAAAATAAGCGCGATATTCTTGAGCCGGTTTTAAAATTTTTCCACCCATGATTATTCTTTCCTTGTATATGGATATTCGATTCTTTTCAAAACATTATATAAACCCTGTGAGCAAAAGAAACAATCACCACAGTCTAGCATGCACTTTTAAAATCCAATGATCCATGGCATAGCTCAACTCCCTTGTAACGAATGGCTTCGAGTAAGAAAATAGCTAGCAAAGGCAAGGTAGTCGGAACCAGGAGAGAAGGACATACAACTGTTCCTGCAGCAGATCTCTATGAGACGCTAGCAAGGAGAAGATTCTAGCAAGATCGAGGTTGGCCAGGGGTATACATACTAGAAAAAGATCTTTACAAGGTGTGTACATTGGGCTGGGAGAAACTAGCATAACCAACAATGTATGCGAGACCAGACTGGGTTCGCTAGTTCTATGCTAATCTGAATAGAGACAAGCCGTTTTTCTTGTATGTCAAGGGACGAGTAATAAATTACAGAGCCTTAGCACTGAACGACATTTTTTGCCTTCCCGATGACATTGGAATAGAATGCCAACGGCTATTGAAGTAGCTAACGAAGAAACAGCTGCAGGAGTGTATGAAGACAATTGGAATGGGAGAAGCAAAGTGGAAAATCAGTGGACATTTCCAGCAGAGCATCTAAAACCAGAGCTATGGGGTTAGATGCAATTCATAAAAAAAATCAATCATTCCATTAACCAATGCGAAGATAGTAAGCAGAAATTAGGCACTACTGTTGTATGTGATTAAAAGTGGAAACAACATTAATCTGAGAAAAATAATAGAAGGAAAAATTCAGCGCTGGGTCTCAGCGCTATGTATGGAACAAGGTGTTCAGCCGCACCCCAATGACAAAATTCTGAAGATTTACACTAAGCATCAAAGGGTGATTGAGGATGCGACGTGACCAGAAAGAAAGAAATAGAGTCATTCTTTGCCCCAAATGAATTGGTTAAACAATTCAAAACACTTTTTGCAAAGCCTCAAGAATGCTGGGCCTACGAGACTTAAAGAGATGAATTAATTGAAAAGGTCTCCACAACATTGAAAGAAAACTCCAAAATGCCGGAGTCTCCAAAACAAATAATCAATGCGAAGTGAGACATAGCAAAGGATGACAAGGCACCAATGCGAACAACTGATGGAAGTCCCGTTCTCTTATCTTTTTGTTTTTCAACAGCTCCCATATTTATTTGCGCAAGCATTTCATGATAAGATGAAGTAGTTTAATTTATTTACTTTCAGTATTGCATGCATCTCATTCTAGGATGAATTTTCATTATTTTCCCTTATTTTAGTAGAAGTCAAATTTTCTTTTGAAGGAGTTGTGCTAGCATTATTATCATAAAATTAAATTTTAGGGTAAAATTCGTTTCTTTTAGAAGAATTCTTTAATTTTCCTAGATTCAAACCTAGCACCAAAATAATCCTCATTGTGCATGAGAGAAAGAACAAAAAAATTACGAGAAAATTCTAGAGCTTGAGATAGCATGTTTAATCGTGAAAATGATTAAGTTTGAGGGAACTAAGTCTCACCTTCATTGGGACAATGAAGATTTTAAGTTTGGGGGTGAGGGCAAACCCGCGAAGTGAAAAGAGAGAAAAATAAAGATCCACATATTTTGGGCAAAATATGTGGATCTTTATTTTTCTCTCGCCAATAGTATTAGGAATTCTCGGAGTACTCCGCTGTCTACCAAAACGCAAGCTTAAATTCTTTTGCTTAGATGAGATACTTTATGCTCAAGAAAATCACTCTAAGAACTATGAAATTGTAGATACGAGTGCAACCAAAGAGGAATGCATAAGTAGAAACGAAAATCTTTCCGGGATCGAGGGACCTAAATAGTGGTCTTGATAAAATGCGTTGGCCAACCTTAGTTATAAAAGTAGTTGAATACAATAAATTGAGCAATAGGAAATACTTGTAATGAGGAACAATTTTCCAGTCACAATAGAGAGGATTTTGGAAGCGAACCTGAATCTTTGGGAAAGTTTGAAAACTAAAAAAGGAATGGAGTTTATGATAGGATTATGAGATACGATAAGACCTGCTAGAATTACGCTTAAAAGATGAATGTTGACTTAGAAAACAAAAAATGCTAATAGATCGATCACGCATTACTTGAGACAAGCAATAATTTAAGTTTGGGGGTTTGATAGCTCTCAAATAGAGCATAAAATAGGCTAGTTTATTACGCACTTTTCTAAGGTTCAAGGGAAATAATCACGCAATAAAAAACTCAATGCGAATAAAACATAAGCATTCATCATTTAGCGCACTAAAGGCTCAACATCGCCTTTTAGATCAAAATGAATGAATAAACTGTGCTTAATGCGATGCAATACAGGAAATGTGGAACTTAGACGCTGTGGAATAAATCAATGCGAACAGCAAAGCATAGCACGACGCAATCCCAAGGAAGTCGCATTCAAAAACTACACAAATAAGGAAAGAATAAAAAATCAATCAAGCAATCAATTTGGCGACAATTAAGAATTCTCAACAAAAATCAAGGAATTCTGTATTGATGAAGATCTTCCAGCTCACCCAAACTTGTTAACCAAGCAAATCAACTCTATAAATAGCAAGAAAGAAGCTGCAATCGGAGATCTAGTGAGGGTGGCCAGAACTGGTAGGTTGGCCAAGAGCCAATCTACGTGAACTAGAGCTAGTGGTGTTTGTAGGAGCCAATGACAAAGAATCTGCACACTTCACAACTGCATCAATTCCTATATGTTTTTTTAGTATTTTATTAGTTAGGAGAATAGAACTGTTTTGACTTTTAGTAATGAGATATCTAAATTTCCCTTATTATTTGTTGTTCATTTCTATGTCTTATTAGATAGGAGCTATAGTGATAATTCGTATGTAGAATGCATGTTGTTGTTATAGCTTCTTATTTTTTATCTCCTACAATTTATTTTTAAGTATGCGTCGACTAGCTACCCACTTATGCTATCGTTTAGTAAACTTGAAAGAGGGAGCTGAAGGCAGGTCTAGTATCTTACGATAGGTTCATCGTGAGATCTCTCGCATGATTTAAGGAGTTAGGAATAACCTTACCATCGTATGCGTCGCCCAGGTTTAGTATGAGTAACTACTGCGGAAGCAGAGTTAGTTGTAAATCATTAAGTGCGAAAAACACTTATTAAGACAGGGAAATGTTGGATCTATTTACCATTATTACATATTCAGCATCTTCTATATCCGCAATTTTCACCTATGCTCAATAGTTTATTGCTTATTTATAATGGATATCGATAATTTACTTATTACCTTGCTGCAATCTAACCACGTACACTTGTTCGTAGTGATTTCGGAGCCACACTTAATGCTAAGTTAAGCTTAGAATCCATTCAATTGCGTAGTTATATCGAAATGAGCAAACACGCAGATTAAGAAGAAGCGATGATAGATCTATTATGTATGTGCATTAAGTCATATAAGAACTCTTGTATGTTAGGGGAGAGTTTAGAGATAATCATCTCACTAGTGCATATGTTGCACTGGTGTAATTGTCTTTGGCTTTGAGCGAGAGTTTGAGTCATTGTGAATGAATGCGAGAGCAAACATTAGAAAAAAATAAAGTACGAAATTTTCTCCTAACTAATAAGTAACCCTGATGCGATACTAGCTGCATTCCTATAACCCTTAACTGAAGCCTTCTTTCTCTAATCGATATCTTTGTTATTGCATATTTTTTGTTTACTCAGTATTCGAGTGTTTACAACATTATACTTTATTTTGAGTGCACTTAGAATTAATTTTGATCTTAATTATAAATTTCCTTCACTTCCTTACTTGACCCTAAGATTAATAATGTTAATTATGATTTACCCAATCTCAGTGGAGATGGATATTAAAAATACTTATTACTTGTTGTTATTTTTCTGCGTATACTTGTGTATTGCGATTTGAATGTGTGCAACATCGTCATTGAATCTGTAATTCATTTAGAGCTAATTATTAAAGTTGTGTACCACTGAATTTGCATCAAGATTTTGGCACCATTGCTAGGGATTGTTTAATTTAAAATTTGTTCTATTTGTTTATGTGTATTTATTATTGTTTTAAGGGACAATCACATCGCATTCTTTCATTACAGGAGAAGTTAAGTCCATGACGAGGAGTTTCCTCTAGATCCTAAACCAGATGGTACATTGCATAGAAGGATAAGAGAGCTTCTACTTAACGATATGCATGACCTAAAAAGACTGCTGACTGGCAATCTGGGTGTTAATATATTCGTATAGTAATTAATTCGGAGTTCAAATTATGGCTAAGTATGTCTCAGAATCACTTACGATGAAGTATACGCGGTCGGAATGTAGTAAGTAATAAGTATATAATTTTATCGATCCCACAGAGATTGATGTCTAGAATTAATAATGATCAGGCGAGAGTTGTGTAGAAAAGTAAATGCATGGGTTGAAGATGGTTGTTTGTTTTTATTCTTGATGCTTATAATAAAATGATGCAGATGCTAACAGTAATAAATATGAATGCAATGAGTAATGAAAAATAGATACTTGTAGAAAATATTAAGAGCACGAAACTAGTTATTGAGTTCCTCGCTTCCCTCTACCAAAAAGTACTTTCGCACTTAATGATTTATAGTAGAGTCAGCTTCCGCTGTGAACTCCATACTCAACTCGGGGCGACGCGAGCAATAGTGAGGTTATTCTTAACTTCCTAAATTATGCAAAGACTTGCCTTCAACCTATTGTAGCATACTGGGTCATCATGCAGTTCTCACCGCAAGTTATATACGTGGGAAGCTAATCGACGCATATGTATAAAATAGTAAATGCAGCAGTGTAAAAATCTCTAACCTACGCTCCTAACATGCTTCTACTAGGGACTATTCATTCAAGACTCCTATAATATAGCATAGTAATAAACACAAGTAAGAAGTTTAAACCATACAATTTTATTACAACTATGAAATGTTCAAAGCTACAACTACTCTTAGAACAACAATAATAATGGAATTTACTCGGTTGTGAAGTGTGCAGTCCCCTTGTCATCGATTCTTATGAACACCATCAGTTGCTTCTCCTATAGATTGGCTTCTGGCCATCTGACCAGCTTACCTAACCTCGTCTTCCTTCTGGCAATTTATAGAGTTGATTTACTTGGTCAGCAAGTCTAGGTGAGCTGAAAAATCCTCATTAATGCAGGATCTTTTGATTTTCGCTGAAATTTATTTGATTGACACCAATTTAATTGCTTGATTGATTCTCTATTATTTTCTTGTTGGTGTGATTCTTCGAACTCGACCGCCTTGTGAACGCGTGAGTCTTTTGTGTGTCGCTGTTTACATTGCTTCGTCCCTCCAGCATAAGTGTTCAGCATTCCCTGCATTAAATATCCTTTTTAGCGCAAAGTTGTATAATATTCATATGTAATCCGCGAACTGCGCTTTTGATGCTACTTTATGAATGCATGTTGATTTCCATATTTTATCTTCGCAATTTCCTATTAACGCTCATTTATTTCCCTTAATCCTAAGAATAATGCAAACTATTGCAGCCTAAAATATGCTCTATTTAAGAGCTTTAACCCCCAAACTTAAATCATTGCTTGTCCCAAGTAATGCATAACTGCTAGTTAGCTTATTCTAATAAGAATATCAGCTTTTCCTCTTTTCGAGGATAAAATCAACAGGTCTTATCGCATATCATTTTCTTAGCATAAAACTTCCTTCTTTTTTCAGTTTTCAAACTTTCCCAAAGATTCAGGTTTTGCATTAAAATCCTCTTTACCATGACCAACAGATTGTTCCTCATTGCAATTATTTCTCATTACTCAATCTATTGTACACACTCACTTCTAGTCTAAGTTTGCCCAACATATTCTATCAAGACTTTCTAGGCCCTTATATCCTTCGAGGATTCTTGCTATGCTTTTCGCATTCCTCTCGAGTTGCACTCATGTCTATAATTCATTAGTTCTTAAGATGTTTTGTTTGAGCATAAAACAATTCACCTAAGCAGCAGAATTTAAGCTTGCGCTTTCCATAAACAGTTGAATACTTAAGGAGTCCTAAGGCTTATTTGCGCTTTTTTTGTCTTTTATTTTGCCTAGAATATTCTGATCTTTATTTTATAAGAGTTTTTTTTTTTTTTTTTTTTTTTTTTTTTTTTTTTTTTTTCC
>JBBMKA010043336.1:0-21093 GCA_037833695.1 Sechiopsis laciniata | reverse complement strand
TCATCTCCCTCCTTCTGTGGTGTACTGGCATCGGTAGTTTCAGTTTCTGTCTCAGCATTAGTGTCAAACGAGGCTTGAAAGGCTTGGAAGGCTGCTCGCTTGGAACATTCAGCGGCTCGATGGGGTCCTTTACAAATGTAGCAATACGGGGCCCAATTATTGTAATTATTTTGACTCGGTCCACGTCCTTGATATCCCCCCCTTTGTCTGTCTCTCCCGCCTTGCTTGGGCGAGTTGGAGCGAGTGTTGGTCTTTGGATTACTTTAGGGGACAGGGGTTCTTTCTTGCATCTTGGGATTGATCAACACTCAGGTCGTACAACCGCTCGGCCACTGCATAAGTTGTCGAAAGATCTTGTACTCTCTGTTCTTATAGTTTTGATTTAGCCCACGATTTTAAGCCTTCGATAAAGCAGAATACCTTATCCTTCTCGGACATATCACGTATGTCTAACATTAATGCTGAGAACTGTTTAACATATTCTCGGATACTGCCAGTATGCCTCAGTTCTCTTAACTTACGTCTCGCCAATATTTCCACATTTTCTGGGAAGAATTGTGAGCGAAGTTCCTACTTTAGTCTTTCCCACGTCTCGATAGAGCATCGACTTTGCTCGATGTCTATGAATTTAGATCTCCACCATAGTTTGGCATCTTTAGTTAGATGCATTGTCGCCAGGGTAATCTTGGCATCATTAGTCACTGTGCTCGTGGCACGAAAGTACTGTTCCAGGTTTAAGATGAAGTTTTCCAAAGCCTTGGCATCACGAACCCCACAGAATGGTTTCGACTCTGGTACTTTTACCCTATTCAGGTGTCCCACAACCCCAGTTGGGTTATGGCTTCCCACCGCTTTCATGGTGAGGTTCAGTTTGTCGTTCAGGTCTTCTATTTGAGCCTTGAACATATCAAACGTTGTCTTTACATCTTCAGAAAGGTCCGTGACCATCTGAATCAACATCTTTTGCGAGTTGTCCAGAACATCGACTCGCTCTTCCATATGGGCCACAGAGCCCGTTGAGCTCTCCCCCCGTTCCAAGACGTTGGGACGCATCACTTTCTCCTCTAGGGACTCAACCCTCAGCATCAATTCTTGGACGGGCATGCCGTCTACGCGGCTAGCTACCGTATCAATCTGACTGGTCTTGGTCTCGATCTATTCCATTCGAGATTCCAAGAACCGAATGTTGTCCGGAACTTCCATCAAGAAGAGCAGTTGCTCCTCTATCTCGACCAGGCGGTCGGGTTGTGACTTTCCCGATTGCTTGTTTGCAGACATAATTGGACAAGCTACCTTTAGAACCGTTTCAGCTCTGATACCAACTATCACGGTCGTACTTCGTTAAGCGACGAAGAGGACGTGAAGCGCTCGATCCAGCATGCGAACGAGCGCGTCGAATCACTTTCAGAGAGCGGATGGCTCACCCAATCTCTGTACTAACCTTCAATCCCGAGTTTTCGAAAAGACTTTAGAAAAAGAGAGGAAGAAATGTTTTGGCAAGCATTTTTGAACGGTTGTACGCTGCAAGCAATTTACAGGAATTTAGACCAAAGCTATGTTCACATACAACTGGTGGGAGTTCACTACCCCCTATAGTATACTATGGGTCATTTTTTATATGGCAGGCTTGCATATTAAAATGGCGAGGAGACATACGCCCCCACAAAAGGACAAGGGATAAGGAACTAGCCTGCACACAAAAGCATGATAACGAGGGGCAAACTAGGGCATGTGGCCATGGGCAACAAGCCTTGGACAAGCATCCTCGAGGCGACGCGGCATGCGGCCATGGGCAACAGGCCCTGGACAAGCATGGCCGTGACACTAGACATGTCTCCCCATTAAACTACGACAGCTGATCTTCTTTGTCTTCACTTCGCCCACTCTTCCAGATCAAGATCTCTTAAGAAACTTCAACAAAACCACAAAACCACAAAACATACTCTATGATGCCCACATACACCTATGAGATTATCTCTCACGAAATACTCTTCAAACCTAGAGAGGTTACTCTCTCTAAAGTTTAGAGAGAACCTCATTTTAAAAAGAAGTTAATTATGAGATTGAAACAATTATATCTTGAAATTTTAATTTGATTAATTATTCCCTAAAGTTTGATGATGGTAGACATGATCATCTTTATAAAATTTAAAATAAAAAAAAAAAATTTAAAAAATTTAAAAAAGTCTTTTCTTTTAATCATCGTCCATTTATCTCTATTACATTTTCTTCCCTAAAATGAAAATGGAAAAAGAAACTTTTTATTGAGTTCAACTTTAATGGGCGTGGGTAAAAGCATTTCTTCCCCAAATGGAATGGAATTAGCTTTGTCAACAATTCCTTCATACCCAATTCAAAAGGTTCAAAACCAGCAAAGCACTCAAAGATGATCTAAAATGCTTTGGACAAGCAAATCGCCTTCAACTTGCCCCATTTTTTCTTCATATTCTGCATGAAACTCCTCAAAATAACACAGAAAATAAAATGTGGTTTCCTTAATGAACAGCCAAAGGCTAATGGCTACAAAGGATTTTTAGTCGGAAGTTCCTTTTCGCCAGCTTTCAATAGCACAGTAGAATGTCCTGTTCCATCGGCAATGTCGCCGCCATTATCAAAGCTCTAGTAGTCTTAGGCAGAACAAACTACAGTTCTCCAAGAGAATTCGCTTGGAAAATTCACTTGGAATCAATCTTCCTCAAAATTTATTTTAGGGGAAAAAGGCAAGAGATATAAATGGAGGTTGAAGGCTAATAGGAGCCTAACTTCATTCAATGATATTATGTACGACCTAGTAACCAAAAAGTTTCTAATAACTAGGATGTTATAAACTAGAAATCCCGCCCGAAAAAAAAAAGGGAACTTTTTAGATGACAAATTTGCCATCTCTATATTAACTAATACAAAAATGTACAAAAGTTTAGAACAAAGTCAAAATCAAATCCAAAGACAATTTTAACATAAGAACTCCTTGGAAACTATTGGAAGCAAATACAGTTGTATTACTTCAGTTGCAATTTCAAATGTGACCATATCACATTAACCTGCAAAGACCCATAATCTTGCAAATTTATCAAATGTACATAAATGAACAATGTACCTTAATTACCAAGCCAGTACATCACAGAAGGATGATAAAGAAACAAGTCTGTACAATGTTTTATAAATACAACAGGATCCATGTTCTGGAAGCCAACAAATAAATGAGCTGGACAGTTATTTTAAAGTCATATATATATATATTTTATATGCAAGTACATATACAAAAGTCAACAAAAGATCAGCTAACTGTATTGATAGATAGAAGATTTGTAAGGAACAGCATACAGAGCTCTTGTTTTAAACAGCGCTCTGATCATCATTGTTCCTTTCTATCCGTCGCCAAAGCTTCTGATTTGCAGATGGGACAGACATTCTTGACAAGCAGCCACTTCTTTAAGCAGCTTGCGTGGTACTCGTGCCCGCAATTGAGCGTTCCAACTTTCTCGCTGTTCTGATAGTGGTCCTGTAAAACCAATGTAACTAACTTCAAATGAGAACCACCAAACTTGCAAGATAGAACCCAAAACCATAGATGTAAACAGGCGAAGACATTTAATCTTTTACCTGGCAGATGATGCAGTAATCAGCATCTTGATCCAAACTCGAATCCTCCTGCTCTACCTCTTCCCCGTCCTCCTGTTTAACTGTTGCAGATGATACATAGCTTCTAGTCTTTAATTGAGTTTTAATGATTTCCTTTGTTAGCCCGGTGCTGACGTTACCAATTCGCTCTCCTAATGCGAGAAGTTCCTGCATAAACCCTTTTTAATGTTAAAACCATCAATTTGATAGGCTTTTATTTCTAACTTTCCATTCATCGATAAAAGTTTTTTCCTCTTTCCTATAAAAAAATGCTAAAACAATCAATGGAGAGTGATTTGCTATGTTCCCTATATTTCCAACTCCATATTAAGCAAAGCAATTCATTCTAGCAGCCAAGTAGCATGAAGATAAATGTGAATTTTTTTTTTTCCGTTCAGTGTTTTCAAGGCGATCGCCTACACCAAGGGCGAGGTAGGCGCCTTCCCAGTTGCTTGGGTATATCATTCAAAGACAGCAGCTTCACCAAGGCATTCATTATCTTGCATCTTCCTTGGTTAATCTTTGGCCTTCAATTTAATTCAGCAATTTCTTTCTTCTTTCTTCTTTCTTACCTCTTGCTTTCTTCAACATCAGCACTTCAGATTTGGATTCAAAGAAATAGCAGGCTTTTCTGACTTCTCAGATAAGTTTTCGTCCCAGTTGACATAGAATATTTTCAGACTTTTAATTCCTTCAATTTGCATTGGTTGCATTCCCAGTTGCTTGGGATCTTTTTTTTTTGTGAATGTACAGTTTACAGCCTCATCTTGGGTGCTTTACACTTTTTTTTGTAGCATATTTTTTACAGTATTTTTTTTTCTTTTATCCTTGATCCTCACTCTATCAACTTCAGACTAGAGACTTCACCAGCAATTTCATTCTTCTTCCTTCTTCAACCCTGGCTTCTTTTTCCTTCTTCAACGATTATTTATTTTGTTTTTTCTATAGCAACAATTGTAGCCTCACGACTTTGATTTCCCAGTCATTAAAAAAATAATAAAATAAACAATTGTAACCCAGCGTTTACTCAGTACTTCAATCAATGTTGCTTCTGGTTTTCAACTTTTTGGCTCCCTTAACCTTTTTTTCTGCTCTTCTTCCAAAAATTTGCCAAGTTTTCTTTTTAGGCTTCTTTATATTTAATTCTCATTCCCCTGGCACTTCGTATTATACTTCCCTTTTTAGAAAGCCTGTTTCGGTTTGTAAGAGGATGGAGAAGCTTTTTTTTGGATAAGAAACAATTTCATTATAGGTATGAAATTACAAAAGGGATCTCCAACTATTTATCAATATATCATAACTATAGTTATAGAAATGAGGATGGAGAAGCTTATCCGTGATTTTCTCTGGGAAGGGGTCCAATTTGGTTACCTGGGATGAGGTTTTCAAGGATTTAAACCATGGGAGACTAGGAGTGGGAAATTTAAAATTTTGCAACAAGGCTTTGTTAGCTAAGTGTTATGGCGGTTCTCTATCAAGTCTGACTCTCTTTGGCCGAAAATGGTTGTGAGTAAGTACGGGTCAATCCCTTTCAAGTGGGCTATGTTCTTTGTTTCGTGGGGATGGAAAAGACACTTTCTTTTGGGTGGGAGAGTCAGTTGATTGCTCTTTGTTTCTCTATTTGTATTATCCCTAATGAAAAATGGCATCATGTCAGAGTCTCCTTCCTTGTCTTTGAGATTCCAATATCCTTTGTCTGATAGGAACACGTTAGACATCCTTCGTCTTCTCGACCTGGCGGGGGACTTCAGGTTTTAGGGATGTCCATTTGTTTTTCTATTGTCTGGCAAACTCTTCTTCTTCCTCTTGGTTGGGGGACTCTATCTTTGATTCTCCATGGAAGGCAAAAATTTCGAAGAAGGTGAATTTTTTTTTATCTGGAATGTAATCCATGGGCCATGGCGATGTTAATACCTTAGACAGGGTTATGAGAAAGGTAACTTCTTTTATGGGCCCAACATGTTGTATCGTGTGTTGCCTGTTAGGAAGATCCTCTTCTCTGGGCTGCAAGTTTACTTCTACTCTGTGGAATCAATTTTTCGAGATGTTTGGTGTTGCTTTCGCAAGACCAAGAGAGTTTTTATTTGTTTCTCCTCTGTTTCGCAACAAGGGAAAGTTTCTGTGGAAAGCAGGAACGAACGCTGTCTTGTGGGGTCTTTGGAAGATGTTTGAGCTCTCGTTAGATCGAATGTTTCTCTTTGGGCCCTTGTGACTAAGTTGTTTCGTAATTATTTGCTAGCTGTTATTTTTACTTGATTGGAAACCATACTTATAAATGCTCTTCCTTGTCCGAGCTATTCTTTAGTATGCCCTTTTGTATTCTTCTTTCATTTTATTCTCAATGAAAGCTGGATTCTTCATCAAATAAAAAACATGAAAGAACAAAACAGGGGCATACAAAAAAAACAGCCCGATAAAAGCAAGGAGATCCCCATAAAACGCTCTATGTAATGTCTTAAAACAAGATTTTAATTCAAAGTTTATTACTTTTATGTCTACGTGCACAAAAATAATACAAAACCAAAAGAAGCATAGCTCGAATGGCATCATGTACGACCTAGTAACTATGAGGTTACATGTTTGAATCTCTCCTTCCTCAAATATTGTTGAATAAAAAAAATAATAATAATAAAGACAAATATGGAGTGTTGAAGTGTTCAGTACGTATACAAAATTACAACCAATAACTTACCTCGTAAGACATATCCTCTATATCCAATCGCATGTCCCTGTGATGGTCAGCAAACCTCCCCATTTCATATAGGTCTGGAATCTCCAGTAATGCAACTTCCTGTAAATATCAGCTTGCTCATTCATAAGCTACTTCTGACTAAAGAAAGGTATGAACATTGATAGCATAAATACCAACAAAAAGATAAAAATTATGAGGAAGAAGAAACTAGTATATGAGGAAAGAAACATTACATCAGCCTGCAAGAATCTCAACTGAGGAAGGTTATGATATCTATTTGTAGTGTCAGCAGCAACATTCACTCGTGGAGGCCGGTGCAGCCCGTGACCATTCGGTGCAACTGGTCCGGATTGCCTACGCCCTATGTCCAGACTATGAGGATTCATGGTGCCATATGAAGAGTTCAAAGGAAATCCGTACGACGCAGATGTCATTTGGGGGTAGTACTGGAAATTGTGGCCTCTAGTTCTTTGCGTCACTGCAGATGGGTGATTGTGAATGTGGTGGCCATGGTTTATGGAGGGATGTTGGACGTTTCTAGAACTTCTGTTCCCCGTCATTTCATGATATAAACCTCCATTTATATTAGTTCCTGCAGAATATTATAGCGGTAGGCTTACGTAAGAGAAATTTTAACAATTCAGTAAAGTAGATATGTGTTACCTTAACAAAGATTTGCATTTTGCACAATCAAAAGAAGCCACATGAGAAGTAAATTTTCTGATATACGATCTTAAAGTTCATAACCATTAGAGGTTAAGGTGTTGTTTGAGACTGGTGTTAAAACTTTTCTTCATGTTTTAAAATAAAACTTAAACATTTTACCATAGAAAAACTGTTTGGATAGTGAACTTGGTATAATTGTTTTTGGTTCAGCTTTTTTGCTTTTAGAATGTCGATCACTCGAACTTTCTTCTTAAAAAAAAAAAAAAAAAAAAACTTCAATTGCCTTCTAATTCCAGTTCTACTAATGGCCATAAATAGATGGGACAAAGGAAGTTAAAAAACTTAATTCTTCCTGAGAACAGGATGAAGCAAAAATACTATGTCCAACCTAACATGAATAAAATTAGCTCCGACAGAGTCCAAAATAGAAACAAGAATAAACATAGAAAAGGATACCATGCATGAAAGGCGCAGTAGAGGTCTGATTCCAAGATGAAGCACTTCCATTGCCGCAATTAGCCTGTAGGTGTTGGTCAAACCAGAAAGTAGAATTTGCAGGCTGAAGGTGTTGACCCCTAATATTTCCTAACATTGAATGACTATGGTCGGGCGGTAGAAGAGACTCGTGCCTAGTACCACTTGAACCAGCCCTACCACTACTACGAGGTCCATTCCATATACTATGAGGTGGGGGAAAAGTTGATGGTTCCACCATAGGAACAACCTCTTCAGGATACCTTGAATTCGACAAATGCACTGAAGAACTAGAGCTGGCCAGACCATTTAAGTGCTGAACATTCCCGAGAATCCCTTCTACAATTTTTCTCTTGCGTGGATCACTAACTTCATCCACAAAATATGTACTCCTACCATAGCCATCAGAAGAAGTTTGAATGACTCCGTAATTGCAAGAAGACGGCATCTGATCGGTAACATTATGATTTAGAGGTGCAGGTAACAACCCGTTACTAGATGGCGGTGTAACATAAGAGTAATAATAGTTTCCAGGAGCTGCATTACTTAAACCTAAACTATGATGATGTTGAACACTACTGTACTGATTTGAACCATGTAACATCGAACCATCGTAAGGATCAGGAAGATATCGAGCCTCAGGATTTCCTGCATTCCCTGAAGGTGTAACCATTGAGGGTATACGAAGCTGAGGGAAGTTAGATGTGCCTGGAAGAATCAGCTCGGCATGAAGATAATTCTGACCTTGTCTATCAATTTCAAAATCAACCATCTGACTAGTGTGTGGTAGCCTCTGCCTCATACTGATTACGAAATTAAATTATGTAGGAAATTTATCTGCTCATTGAACAAAAAAACAGTAGTAAAAAAAAAACTTGTACGGGAAGAAATAATAAAGCACATGTTGAAAAAAAAATAATTATATATTCCAAAATAATAATAATAAATCTAGTCAAAAGGAGCATAGCTCCAATGACATCATGTACGACCTAGTAACCAAGAGATTACGGTTACACGTTTCAAACCTCTCATTTCCAATTGTTGTTGAATTCAAGAAAGAAATCTAATTATCAAAAAATAGAACTTAATAGTTAATACTATGCACATCTTCTTCATACAAAAAAAGTAGGTTACAAAATCCCTTCTCCTTAAGGAAATAATAGAAGGGAAATGAAAATACCTAAATTAGGTCAAACTATTTAAAAAGAGAGAGGAAAAGGAAAAAAAGACATTACATGAAGGAGCAACGGAGGATGCTCATCATGTCATGCCTTTAGCATCCACATGATTAATACCCATTTAAAAAGGAAATTACAGATCCAGACAGAAGACTCTACTTCACTACTACTAGAATAAGTCTTGATGACGAATTGTAATAACCATAAAAAAAAAAAAAAACCAGGAACATGTTGCCAAACCCCAACATTTGAAGTCCAAAAAGTTGTATTAACCCAGATAAGCGTTTCCAAGGAAGAAAAATAATATGGCATATTCAGACAAGTTGAAAAATGATTTAACTGATGAAAATATGGTTTTCAACCAATGAAAAGATTGTCAGAATAAATATCTGAAATTTTCAACAAGTCTACAGAATATAGGTCGCAAATAAAGTCTGAAATCCACGACTGCTTTTAGAAAATAGTTTAATGGTTAGCTACCAATGATAATTTACTAAATTTTCATCAATTAACACGGGTACAATAGACTCGATCTTCAGAAAAACATAGTGGAATAGTCATTTAGAAACTAATATTAATGCTTAAAAAAAGGGTTTAAGAGGTCAAAATAAGTAAAATTGTTTGTTGTATAAGTTATTATTCATAAACGAAATAAAATCGTTGGTGGAGGCAAGTAATGTAGCAACTAAAGATGAATGAGATGGAAAATGTAGCAAAAAACAGCAGAAATTGAGGGATAGTTGGGCAAGCACGTCTATTTGTGACCAAAATCCAGAAAACTTATATGATAACTCCCACACAGAAAATTTAGTAAAATTAAGATATGAAAGATGCTAGTCAAGTAAACCAGAAAAGAAATAATACTAAAGCATAAAATGAATTAACGGATAAGGATTCCAAAAGGATGGAATATAGTGCAGAAGATAGAAGATAAATGGGCAAGGAAATTATAGACCTACCCTAACAACAAGAGCATAAGATCACTAGTGGCATGCATCTTGTACAACCTAATAATCAAGAGATTATAGATTCAAATCCCAAATGTTGTTGAATTAAAAAAAAAAAAAACAGACCTAAATAACTTTCTTTTTAGTAGAAGAAGAGAAAAAGATTGTAGAAAGAAAACCATAAACTTGCGTATGTAGGTTCCATGATGTTTATGTTTATTTCAGTTTTCTTATCAGAAAATGAACAATTCTATTTCAACTGCAGAGACTAAGAGTTCCCTTTTCCAATCGTAATAGCATCCTCTTTGCAGAATTTCAGATTAATACCAAATGAACGTACAAAAGAAGAAAATAAATCCTCTTACTTAACCCTGAAGGCATAAATTAAAACCATAATTGATAGATGTACACACCAATTCAAACATACGGTACCAACGTCTACCAAGTAGCCACCGCCCACATAACTCTAGAATAATCTTGGAGTTTAAATACTAAGGTAACCAACTAAGCATAAACTTAAACTTAGTCCAGCTATTCAAACTCCTGCAGAGAATCCAATAGCATTGATGTTCCCCTCTACAGCCAAGCATTCTATCATCTCAAGGAAAGTCATAACACCGAAAAAGAGTCAGTGATCATGATCCAAAAATAAAAATAATCAGAAAGAAAATTAATTAAAAAATAACTTCCAAGGCAAAATTTTACTTCGGCAAATGTATTTTGTTCAGAAAATCCATGGTCTCTTTGATTAACCTCCCTCTTTCATATAAAAAGAATGTTGTATGTCCTTCCATCCCAGCACAAACATCCAGATTTCAATCATCCATGCAAATGTAAGCCACCACATATAGGAAATTTCTTTTTTTTATTTATTTAACAACATTTGGGAGAGAGGATTTAAACCTACAACCTTATGGTTACTAGGACGTACATGATGCCACAGGAGCTAAGCTTCATAAGGCTATATGGAAAATTTCTAAGCAATCAAAGCACAAAATATACAAAGAATCATAGCAGATACACCTCAAATAAGACCAACATAACAATCAGAAACAGCAACCCAGTTAAAAAATATAGTTTCAAGTTCTCAAGGTCGGTTCGTTGGCTTTCGGTCCTACGATGAATCCTCCACAATCTAGGGACAGACCAGTGATGGCCCGGGGTTAGAGTAGCAAAGCTCCAAGGTCCCGAATATCAAAAAAAAAACAAATTTGTCAAGGTCGGTAAGAAGAACCCATCAAAAATTAATTGATGAAAACTTCCATCTATTAACTGCTAAATCAATCGCCGAGAAGTACTCTCACGATTAACATGCTGATAATAAAACCAACAATTTTTTTTCTTCACAAAAACTCCAGAATCCTGCCTCAGTTTATAGCCCCATCGCACTTAAGACAACCCTCAAAAGAAAATAAATCGCAAAAATTCACAAATTTATTTGCTAATCCAACAAAAACCCAATTCCCAGAAAAGAAAAAAAACGCTCTCAAACCAAAATCATGTACCTTGGAGTCATGAACAAACGTGATGATCAAAACGCGTCTAAACTTCAGAGACAATCACACCCAACAACAAAACACCCAGAACAATTAACAGCAACGCCTGAAAAACCAAACAAAAACCCAAATTCCATTACAAAAATCGCACCCAAAAAAGGGTTTGTACTTTACTTTGTAATCAAAAATCAAAAACAAAGAATCCATTACATTAACGGTGGGAAAGAACCCTAAAGCTCAAAAATTAGAGAAAAAAAATCGAGAAAATGAATTGCAAAGGTTACTAAAAATCAAAATCAGGATGAAGAATCCAAGTCCGAAGAGGAAACTGACCGGAGCCAAGATTGAATTTTGTTCTTTTCACCTTTTTTTTTTGGTTTTTGAGAGAGATAGAGATTAATGGCTTTATTTGTTTATTTTTTCTTTTTTATCGCTCGGCCTCGAATTTCTGTGCATACATTATAATAACGAACAATTTATTTCCTTTTTTTTCTTTTTTTCTTTACCGTGTCCGTGGGTTTCCTTTTTCTTTCCTTTTAAAACAAATAAACAAATAAATATATATATATTTTTAAAAGATTATTTTAGTTTTATCTTTTTACTAGATTATCGGGAGGTATCGCTATAAATGTGTGAAGTTTATGGCTATTTTAATAACGAAAATTTCGTAAAAGAATCCGAGAGTGCTGCATTAGACTAACAAAATAAATTTGATTCCTAAATACTAGGTCGGGTTTAGAGCATGAGTTTTTTTTTTTTTTTTTTTTCTTTATCGGAGTTTAGAACATGAGTTAATTTATGATAAAACGTGAGTTATTATAATCAGTGTTTGAAATATATGTTATAGGGTGTTGGTAGAAATGTTATTATAATCGTTCTTACCACCTAATATAGTTCCATCCTATGCGAATCTTTTTTTGTTTTTGTTTTTTTTGTGCGGATCAGTTTCTTGTGAAAAAAAATTTAGATTGAATTTTTTATAAATATTCTTTTTAAAAGTATTTTTAAATAATTGAACTTTTATGTAAAATTTTTTTTTATTAAATTTCAAGTATATAATTAATTATCGAAGAAAATACTTGTATAAATAAATATTTCTTTTGAAATCAATATTTCTACCAATAAATTTTTTACAAATATTAAATGTTTAAAAAGATTAAAAATAAATGTTTCATTTTTTATGCCGATTAATCATTTCTCAATTTTTTTTTTTTTAAGTTCGAGTTAAATAATATGGGAATTTCTCATAAAGAGAAAAAAAAAAGGATTTTCAAATTTTTTAGCAAAAAATTAAATATAGCAAAAACTAATTCAAATATATGTGATATTCTATTTTTAAAAAAGTTGTCAAAATTAAAATATAGGATTAGAATTTGCTATGTACACAAAATTCTCAAATAGTAAAAATAATATTATTTTTTATTATTTAAAAAATACACACAACTTTGTTATTTAAAAAAAATCACACATCACCATTAGTTACCTCACTTTTCAAATTTTAATTAGTTTGCCACAAGTTTATCACCTTATTATTTTTTTTTTTTTTAAGGAATTTTATCACCTTATTAAAGAACTAGAATTTCAACCTCGAACGATAACTTGGTGATAGGGCGACCTGGCGAGTAGTTATAAATTAGCTGAATTTTAATAATTATTTTATCGTCAATAATATATATATATATATAAAGTTTATATTTTTCTGTCTTTTTTTACTTTACAATAGTAGTTGTGCACTAAAATATTTTTGGATGGACTAACTTCCACAATCTTTTTTTTTTTTTTTTTTGAGAATCTACCTTCCACAATCTTTAAAAAATTTTGATTGTAGCTAATTTAAACATAACATAAATAGTTAAGATAATAAGTATACATATATATTTTTGGCTTTAAATCTCAACCTCCAAATTCATATTTATCATATTTTAATAAAAAAAATGTATACTTATTTTATTTTGATTCTTAAACTTCTAAATATTTATTTTAATATTAAATATATAAATAAATATTTTACAATAAATATATAAATATATAAATATATATATATATTTGGCTTTAAATCTCAACCTCCAAATTCATATTTATCATATTTTAATAAAAAAAATGTATATTTATTTTATTTTGATTCTTAAACTTCTAAATATTTATTTTAATATTAAATACATAAACAAATATTTTACAATATATATATATATATATTCACATTTTTTGTTGAATTCAAAAAATATATTTCATGATTGACAAATGTCCTATCTAAACTTTTGTGTATGAGAAGTTGCATGTAGTAGGGTTAAGAGGATAAAAAAAAAAAAGTTTATATATTTTTTGAAATCATAAACAAAAGTTTACAAAAACTTAGAAACGATAATTAAATGATTTAATTGAAGATCATCAAAAGCGTGATTAAAATATTTTGTCTTTTTTGTGTTCAACAATTAATGAAGTGAGAATTAAACCACCATTATAATAATGCTAATATAAAAAGCTTATATATAACCTAACTATGTTTGGATTAACAATTTTATTTGATGTCAAATCATGATATAATTTGACAACGACATAAATGATCTATTAGTCTATATAATATATAATATATATTAAGAAAATTTTGATTTTGAGATAATTTAATTTATATATTTCAACAAATAAGATAAACACACGTCACATCACAAATTTGAAAAAAGAAATCACAACCTCAAGCTATAATTGAAGATCAATATATTTTTATAAAATTGAAATGGGTTGATGGTGTGATTGGTTATCTAATTTAGTGTTAATCTATTTTCATTCTTAGAATCAGTATTTGTAATCCCTTCATTTGTACTAAAAAAAACAATATACTTTTTCTAGGATTGGAGTTGGATTAAATTAGGTGTTAATTAGGAGCCAACAAAATCATGACACGTGGAATTGGGAAAAAAAGTGAGGGTGAGCAAAACATAACCAATTATCCAACCAACCACCAAATAAAAATGTTGTGGATTAAAATTTTAATTTGGTTAATGATTGTTGACCAAACCTTAGTGATTAGTATATTTTTCCCATGTGACCCAAATTATTATTATTTTTTTTTAATTGATATTTAGGTTTTCTTTTATCTTTCTGATTTAAAAAACTAATTGGGATTATAGTTTGTGACTTAAATATTGTGGAAAAAGAATAATTGAAGTGGTTTTTTTTAAGTACAGAATAATTGAAGTGGTGGTTGAAAGTGAGATTTAAGTTTTTTTATTTTATTTTATTTTTATAAATACGGAGAACAATCCATGAGTTTATATGAGTTTATAGTTTTTGTTATTTATCTTGATCAACAATTATATCTCAATGAATTAAAATATATATTTTCGATCAATGAATAATATATTAATTTGAATCTTTCCAAATATTGTTGAACTTGATACAAAAAAAAAAAAAATTGTGGCTAAGTGGGTTCAAATCCATTTATTTCCTTAGAAACAAAACTCAAAATCTATACTCAAAAGGAGTTTATAAGATACATGTGGAAATTGATTAAATGAGTTTGAATCCGTTTAGCCACAAAAATATTTTTTATATCAAGTCTAGGTTCATTTTGTTTCATATCTTAGAATCAATTTCCATATGCATCTTATAAACTTTAGTGAAAAGACGATTGAAACTTGATTGAACCATTTAAAGATCGATGTTAGTTCTCGAACAGTTTGCTGAAGTAGACTTGATCTAATAATAATTAACATGTATCGAAATGATCAGTGTTGTAATGGTTTCATTATTTGGTACTAATTCAGTTTAACACTAAAGTTACAGATTCAATTCTAGAAATTCGTATTTGGATCTCATTTAATTAAGAACATTAACACCATTTGTGTATGATTTGTGGTATCTCTCTTCTAATTTGTACTAAAAAATAATAATAATTAACATGTACTTTTATGTAATTAAAGGTAAAATTTTGAATGCACAACTCCTAATTAGATATTGTTATGCATTAAACCATAGTTTTGAGACCATTTTAGTAAATACATTGTCTAAAAATACTAAATATGTATTTGAAATTAATATTTAATGAAAATTAGTTCAATAATGTCAATGATTTTAATTCAAATAAGACTAAATGGAATATATTTCTTAAATTTATAGAGAAAAATGACTTTTTCTTTTTTTTTTTTAGAAAATTTGACCCAAAAAAATATAATATAGACTAATTTTAAGTTGTTTTTATTATTATTCTTTTTAATTATGGACTAAAATTGAACGTCTCAAAAGTTAAGACTAAAATGGATCAAACTTTATGATACACAGATCAAGATTGAAAATTTAATAACTCAACAAAACTCAAAATTTATGATCAAAAGGATTCTAAGCTAATATTTATAACCAAGTGCCTTACCCTTTATAACAACTGCAGTATAATATTTAATGATAAGGATCAAAACTAAATTTGTATACAAAGTATTCTATAGACCAAACCATTTGAAAGGGTGAATAGTTTAATGGTTTTATTGTTTGGTAGTAATTTAATTTAACTATAATTACTGATTCGATCCCAATATTCTCATTTATTTGAAAATATTAATTTCATCTCGGTAAGATTTGTGATCTGTCTCTCCTAACTTGTATTAAAAGAAAACTTTTAAAATAAATTTATTTTCTTTCTTTTTTGTAGAGATAAATAGTTGAAATGAAAATATAGCTTAATACATCTTTTGGTTATTTATCTGATTTAGCATGCTTACATTTTGAACGTTTTTTTTTTTATGAAATACAAGAGGTCTATTAGACACGACCATAAATTAAAGTTTATAAACTTTTTTTTTTTTTTCAGAGGGACTGAATCAATCATTTACAATAGACTGTCATATTTTTCCTTACAATTTTTAATTCTTATTTATAGAATATGGTAAGAAATAAATCATATATATATGGTGTGTGTATATATATATAGCATATTCTTTGAGTGCAAAGTTTGAGATCCATCACAATTCATAGGTAAGGTAGTGGTTAGAGTTATTACCTCTTTGTGGGCCCATCATTTTTTTTTTTTTGGTTGATACTATCACTTTATCCATGACTCAATGTTGTCATATTTTAGTTTTAATTTTTTTTTAATTTTTTTTTTAATTTTTAAATACTGTGAGTAAATGAATAAAAGCGTATTAAAAAAAATTAAGGTTAAACTATTATATATATATATATATTTTTTAAAAGTTAAACTATTATTTTACTTTTTTTATAAACAAAATATTATTTTACTCAATGTATTCACGATAAAACTCAAATTGAACCTATTATAAAGTTATAGTAAAATTTTATTAAATAATGACAATATTTTTATGCAAAAAAAAAAACAATTATGAACATATTTTTAAAATTTGGAAAGTTAATATATGACAAAATTTTTAAAATATATATATATATATATATGACAAGAAATTTAACCTAATGATTCATCTAAGTATATAAACTAAAAAATAATAAAAAAGGGTGAATTTTTGTTTGGAAAATCTCACACATGTTTTTCATTTTTTTAATTTTTGTTTGAAAAAATTAAAAAGAACTCAAGTTAGACACTCTCAAAATAGTGAGATGCCATTAATAACTAATGTTGCACTTTTAATGAAGTGAAACACTGCTAACAACTCATACATTTCTGTAATGAACGACAAAACACCACTAACAACCCACACAATACTCTAAAAGAGTGAAACACGATTGACAACTCACTCTAATTTTATGAACATTATACATAGAATCAAAATATAGCTACTTACCTCCACAATTGACAACTCACTCATAGTTAACGAACCAAAATAACATTTAACTTAAAATTTATCAAAACATTGTAAACAAAATTAAATTCTTTAAACAACAAAACTTTATTGAAAACAAATAATGGCCTAAATGTGATTCTTATAAAAGGTAAATTAAATTAATATATAATAAGTGAAAACTATTCATAACTTACAAACTAATTTATTGACAAAATTACCTAAATGCTTAACGGTTACTTTTTTACTTTTAAATTATCGATTTTGAGTATAAAAAATTCATGATCATAGAATTAAATTGAATTATAGCAAGTCAATTAAGTCACACACGACCGACTCATTCAATAAATATTCAACCATTTTACATGCATTTAATGAATTAACTATTGTTTTAAAAAATAATTAATTTAATAATATAATTATTTGTATATATATTTGTAAAGGAATCTTCACCATCTTGGAATTTGCCTGGAGAGAAGGAAGAAGGAACAAGATTCCCTATTGATTTCTCTGTTGATGGGTAATGTGCTGGTTTTGTCTTTGCTTGAAGGTTTTCCATCCATATATTTTATTATTATTAATTATTGTTTAAAAAATAATTATTTTATTATTATGCATCTTTTTAAGAAAATTTGTGAAATATATATACGGTTTGGTCAAAGTATAATGCAAAAAGATGAGGCTAAATTACAAATTGGTCTATATGCTTTTAGTCAGTTCTGAATTTATTCCACAATATTTTAAAAAAATCTCACTTTTACCTTTACAATTGTATTAAAAAAAATTCAATTATGTCATTTCATTTTTAGTTGATTAGCCATTAAATATTGGTTTATTTAGACATAACATAACACTTCAATGACACATTAAAGCTCAACATACCTATCAATGTAATCTAATCTTACCATTTAACTTTTATTTTTTTGGAGATGCATATCCACGTGGATGTTTCAGGAATATAAATATATAAATAAATCAAGAAAATTTGTTGTAAACAACAAATTCATAGCAAAATATAAAATATTTAAGTTAATAGATTTCTATCAATTTTAAATTTTACTTGATTGAAACTTTGTGACTATCAATTTAAATAAGTTTTTATTATAATTGTAATTTTTCTAAAAATTTTAATTTTTTCATGTTTTTGCTACTCATAAAAATTCCACATTAATCAATTAGTTTAATACCATATTATTTTTATGTTAGCAAGTTTTTTTTTTTTTTTTTTTTTTTTTTTTTTTTTTTTTTTTAATATACGTACCTAATTGAGATTGTTTTATTACATGAAGAATAAATTTCAGAATTTTAAAGATGAAAGATTAAATTGAAAAAAAAAGCTTTAAAGATCAGAGACCATGTTACAATAAAATTAGTGAAATTGATACAATATATCACATTTTTTTAGGTTATTGATACATATCACAAAGACTATAGAAAATCAAGGATATCATGCCTTTATATTTACAATCAAATCATTACTACCATTATTATGTAGATTGATATTATATTCATAAGCACTAATGTTACCTTTTAAATCATGTATTAACCAACATTAGAATTATAAATCACCATATAAAAAAAAATGTATATATATATATATAAAAATTACAAATATCATATGATTTGAAGAATTCAAACTCGTGATATCTTTCTTGACAATACATATTAATTACCATTAGATATAATTGGTCAAAGACGGTATTGAGCTGCATAGGTGATAAGTTCAATTCATGGTGGTCACTTATCTAGAAATTAATTTATTACGAATTTCTTTGACATCCAAATATTATAGAGTCCAACGGTGTGCGTGATATTATTCGAGCTCGCACAAATTGGCAGTCGTGAATATTAAAAAAAAAAAATACAACTAGATACAATTTTTTTTTTTTTTTTTTAAATTTTAAAATAAGATACAATCTATTTTGATAGGTATTATATGACTTGTTAATATGAAGATGATTTAACCGACATAAAATATATATTAATCTATTGAGGCCTTACAAGTTTCAATATTTCACCATACATATTGCCATTTTTTTCTCTTAAATAAAATATATATATATGTCTTTCTTGCCTTTAAAATTTAGATAGAGAAAGAAAGATAAAGTGGAAGAATAGCCCACAACCTTTTCTTTGTCATAGAGAATAGCCCATAGTTTCTTATCAAACCTTTTGCAAAAATACCTTACACTAAAACAAGGTCTATTTTTATAAAGTTCGAAGTGATTTAAATTCATAATATTTTAATTATTAACCATCATAGATGTCTATTTTTATAAAGGTCGAGATGACTTAAATTTATAATATTTTAGTTATTAACCATGATGAAATGGTTCAATTGGTCAATAAAACATTGGTGGTGCTTAAAGTATAAATTATGCATTCACATAATAAATATTTTTCTTTTAAATGTGGATATAGAGACAAGTTTTTTTTTTATATTTTTTAAAAGAAAAAGAACTTTAAATGATGTCGTACATATACTTTTTTAAACCGATAGCCTTTTAATTATCAAATCATATATCATCTTTATTGAATTTTGCTCTTTCACAAAACATGATACTTATAATTGTTGTGTAGCTTTAATTAATTAATTTATTTATTGTTTGGTTAATTTACCGGTAGAATATACTAAAAAGAAAAAATAGACCACCTAATTCTTGAAAAAATGGTATATGAAATATATCTGCTCATGGAACAATTTTTTTTTTTTTTTTTTAAACAATAATATTAAGGAAAAGCTTAGAAGAAATGATAAATGACCATATTAAAATAGAGGAAATAAAACTATGAAAAAATTGGACAACTTCATATTGAAATGCACATGATCTGTCTTCATTTTAATCAAACAAAAAAGGTATTTTAAGAAACCCTCCCCTTTTTCAAGGGAAAATAATAATTAAAAAAAAAAACAAAACAAAACAAAAAGAAAGTAACCATACCCAAAATTAGCTCAGGCTATTTAAAAATAGAAAAGAAGATAAAAATTGATGTAAAAAAATGATTAAAAAAAAAAAAAAAACTTACATGAAGAAGCCAACCTAGAAAATAATTTTAAAAACGATGCTTAAAAAAAATTAGAAAATGTAATTATTAGTATTATTGAGTATTGTTACTTCTACTTTAAAAAAAATATATTGTCACATCTTTTTTTATAATAGGATATTAATAAATATTTATAATACAATATTAAAACGTATTAATAATTAATATTGATATTAATAAATATTTATAATATACCATCGAAACGTTTAATGATTATAATTGTAAATACGTTAAAATTTATCTACATTTGTAATGAAGAGTCCAATCAAGTTTTTTTTTTTACCTATATAGTCTTTATTGATAACTTCATTTTATGCGTCCATACAAAAATCCCATTTAAGTTACTTTTTTACACTGAAATGGAGAGGTGATAATTTGAATTTATGTTCATAGTGATAAGTTCATTTTAAAAAATTTAGATTGATTAATCAAATTCAAAAAATAATTAACAACTATAGTCATTGATGTTAATAATATATTATACTGTATTAATGAGTATTTATAATACTGTTTTAATGAATATAAATATTTTAAATTTTATCTATATTTAAAATTATTTTGTGAGAAGAACTTAACCAACATAATTTTCCTAATTTTTAATCATCAACTTTAAATTATATTTTTAATTTAAATCTTTTACCCACTAAATTATGGTTGAAAATTTTAGAAAATTGTTTCCAAGCAAATCGAATCTTGTACTAACTTACCGTATTTTCAATATTACCAAAAAGAGAAGCTCCATCCCATTTTTATCTTCTTTTTCTTTTTTTTTCCAATCCTTACCTAAAGTCTTATCGATTAGATACTTCTCTTTGTATTTAATCATTTCTTTTAGTGACAACAAGAGTCTTTCTTCGCCTAACAATTAGTAGCTCGACAACATCAATATAAATTTAATGACCAAGATGTCATAAGTTCGAATCTTCCATCCCCAAATTGTTGTAATCTAAAAAAACCAAGAATTTTTCTTCCTTAATAGATTATCGAAGAAGCTAAAAAGGCGAAGTAAAAAGTACAAAGGCACGTTCAATTTAAATCTAACTTAGTTTAATTATAGATTCAAACAAAATATGCCCTAATCACATGTAGCAAGAACTCTCAATTCTCTACCTAATAAGTTCGTAAGTTTTAAAAAGTTTCAAATAGATCAATACCAAATTAAGCACGAAATTTAGTAGATATAAATATCTAAATGACACTATTTGTACTTACTAAAATATGAGTAGAAAA
>JBBMKA010043305.1:0-21103 GCA_037833695.1 Sechiopsis laciniata | reverse complement strand
ACCGTCGGTGTAAGTATGCTCTCGCGACGTTTAAAGAAAACGTCGGCGTAAGTAATTTACACCGACGGTATAAAAACTCGGCGTTCGTCGCCCTTGATAGTTTTTCTTGTAGTGTACTTTTCAAATTATTAAAAATTATGAATAAGAATTCAATGTTATAATTTTTTCTTAAAATTTATTTGTTATTTCGATAATAACTAGATGTACATATTGCTAATTTTAAAAATAAACACATGATTATATAGTAATTGTTAAATAATAATAGTTTTTTAATTGTAAAATTATAAATACAATGAAGTGTACGTTAATATGAGATTTCTCTAACCTATCCATAAATAATTGAAGTTTCATGAATTTTTATTCAGAATCATTAAACTAAAAAATAAAAAGTATTTACATTTTTTATAAATGAAATATATTAAAATTTATTGTGCTATATCAAATATAAATTTATTTATTTAGTTTTCAAAATTCAAGTTTCTTTAAATAAACATTTACTACAGTTATATTTTTATAAATTTATATTTAAACAATAATAATAATATTTTAACTAAAAATTTATCAAACACAAAAGGAAATAGAATCAAGTAAAAATTAAAGAAAAAATGAAAATTTTTTTTTATAAGGAAAAAGAGAAGAGGAGAACATCTTAGGTCAAATAAGATGTTGGGTTCCAACTTCTCATCTCACCCTTATCAAAGACTCTTAATGGGTGAGAGTTTGTAAATGATTTAAAGTGGATATTAGGGGGTGTACATGAGTTGAGTTAACCAACCAATCTAACTCTATGTGTTCGAGCAATCCAACCCATATATTTTCGGGTTTAGATGGGTTGAGTTATGTGTTGTTTTTATTTTTAATTCGAATATATATATTTGATATTTGTTATTTTATTTTCAACTTTTATAGAAATCAACATAGTAATTTTAATTAACTATTCAACTTTAATTTATAGTATGATATATACCAGACTTGAAAAATATTTTAGAGAATATTGGAGGATAAAATATAAAAAAATGTTAATTAAACAAAATAAAGATACACATTTATAATTATGTTATAGGTTAATTTTTTTAAAAAGTTAATTATAAATTTAGGTTAACTCAGATAAACTCAAATTAATTTTATGTGAACCAAGAACCAACCCAACCCATGAAATTTCATCTATTAGAATCCAATTCAAATAAGTTGATAACCCAACCCGTTAAATTAGGGTGGGTTATTTGAACACCTCTAGACAAAAAAACGTCTACTAATCAAATAATCAAATGGAGGGAGAACACCCTCGAAAACTAACTTAAACTCGACCCACAATTCAGGTAGTGAGAGACCAAAAAAGAAATTGAGGATAAAGAAGATTCTATAAGAGAGAAGCTTCTCGTAGAACGATCTTAAGATATAGGAAGTAATAGAGAACTTCAAGAAAACAGATCTGATAGCCATCTATAACACTTTCAAGATAACCAGAAAGAGTATGACCCCACCAAGGTAGTCGAAAAGAACCTTTCCCCAAAGATAAAACTTGTTAAAGCTTTGATAAGACTGACATTTATTCATCAATTCCTTTTCTGAACGCGCTGACAGTACCCTACCTGACGTCAACTTACTCAATAACCCAAACAAACAAATGAAAAAAAAAAAGAAGATCAATAAGCTGAAAGCAAAAAACACATAAAAAGGTATCACAAAACTCCCTCCACCATGATGAGAGTGGGTCTCTAGAGCCATACCCCATCCTTAGGGCCAGATTAAGGTTTCGAAGTTTTGGGGAGGGATGTTTTTTTTAATATTCATAAATGTATATGAAAGCAAACTTTGACTATTTTCACAAGACAACCCACTAACCTACAATATTTGATTGTTGATAAAATACATAGAAATTAATTGCTAAGTATAATAATCATGAATAGAACTCATAATCTTTTTATTTTCACCAAGAACAACAAACTATAATGATAGTTGGTCAAAAATTATATTTTTATAAATAAAATAAAAATTATTTTTTAATGTCAAAATGTATAGATAAGCGCTTCTAAATTAATGACATTTAAACTTTCAACCTAATATTTAATATGTTTAAACTATTAACAATATAATATTATAGTTTTTTTTATAAAATTAAATATTAAAATAGCTAAGTGTTGGTGGAGATCATGGGGTTTAAGGAAGTAACCATCTATAAAAGAGTGGGATGAGTGGATTAGTGGGATGAATAATGAATATCTAGTCCCCAAGAAATGACACATGTGGTTGAAGGTTTGAGTTTTGAAGGTGTGCTTCCTTTAAGGTCCCAAGTTTGAAACTCACCTGTGACATTAATTTGTAATCACCTCCCGTGTCTCCATTCCTTTGATGTCTCCAGATGTCTGGTCTAGGGACGGATGTGATTGCCTCAAGTATAGTGGAGCGAAGTTCCAATTTTTCGATTTAAAAAAATAATAATGAATATCTAAATATTCATAATAAAATATATTAAAAAAAAAGATTAAAAATGTACCATTGAAGTACACATAAAAAGAAGACAAAATCTAAAAAAAGGGACAAAATTCAAACTTAATTTAATATACCATAATAAATTTGAACCGCTGCTATTGCTAATTCTTGGGGGCCAAACTCTGTTGTGTCATCGCCAGTATTATAGATATTTATGGAACTTAAAAATATAATATTTTTTAATATTTAAAAAAGATCCGAGATGCATTATGGTACTAAATTAAAAATTTATGGGGGGTCATGACGCCCTTAGTCCCTTCATAAGTCCGCTTCTGCCTAGCCCCTAAGCGACCCCCCACCATGGGCTTAAGACACCTGATGAGACAAATAACCCTAACCTCTTGAGGGCTTAGAGGGATCTTCTAAAAAGAATCCTCAAATAAATTTTAATTTTTTTTACTCAAACGTCTTCTAACAATATGCATTTGACATCTAATGAACTTCCATCTTTATCTTCAACAACCAATATTCATTGTCGTATCTTATCCTTTCCTAGATTTCCTCTTCCATTTTTGAAAAATTGTGTAGCCTCAAGAAGTTGAAAACCACACCCACTCATAGTAGACATGTCAATTCCTTTCTTCAAATTTTTTGGAATAAAACCACTTAACATTGTCATTTCTTTTTCTAATTCAATAGGCTCAATTTTCTTTAGTGGCCTATCCCCATTCTTTGATTCCACAAGACAATACTTTGTTTTTTGGAAAATAATAATAAATGACTACTTTCTTAGAAATAAAGGATGAAATGTCTAGATATCTAAAATGTAGGAGGCGAGAGAGAATTTTCCTCCAAAAAAATACCCTTATGTTATTTTTTTTAAAATTATTTGTAATTTACGAAACTATTAAAATAATAAACAACAATCCCACAAATTGAGAATTTAAATCCCCTCCTTCCACGATATTGAATTCATTTGCAATTTTGGAAATTATATAAAAATAAATAAATAAACAACATACCCACAAATTGAAGAGTAATATCAATTAAAACTGAGTTATTTTGCTTTTTATATTTAAAATATAGATATTTTATAATTGTAATGAGCTTTTTTCGTAAATAGACTAAATTAGAAAAGTATTTGCAAAAGTAGGTTCCGGAAAACATATTAGCATAAATGAGATTTTGTTAATTAGATTAATAAATTACTAAATTTCCAATTACAACAATACCATTCTTTTATTTGGTTCTTAATTTCGGAAAGATTTACTATTTTGGAAAAACTGTTTCCATTCCATAACCACTGAGCTCGAGATGAGGGTGCGTTTATTACGGAAAATCTGTAAAAAAAAAAAAAAAAAACAAACCGTCATTTTATTTTCTTATTTCTCAAATATCTTCTCCCTATTTTCCTTTTTCATACTTTCCATAAGTAGGAAATACATTCCATCATAAATGATAAATTAATTTTACGAATTTCATTTCCTTATTTCTTAAATCTCTTAATGTCTAGATCTAAAAACCTACCAAATATTCAGCCTTTGAACTTTACCATTTGGTCCTCAGTCAACTTATTTTGATTGTGTCATAGGTCCAAAAACATTTATTAAGTTGAAATCAGAAGTCGAATTACCTTACATGATCGTATTTAACAGTAAAAACAGTATTGTTCGTACCTGGTATATTATATCCTATTTATGACCACTTGCACTCTGGTTTTACTATATGTACAGACTATAGAGAACATTCTGTATTCTCCTAAATTTACATACAGTTAAATTGTTTGTATATTCAAATATATTTAAATAGTTTTATTACTAACCATCATAAGTACTTGTTCGGTACTGTCAAATTGCAACAAACATATTATAGCACAATACGAGTGTACATATCAACAAATTTAACACTATTTTGAAAAGACAATTGTTTACTACACAGTCTGGTGCAATCTTCTTATATCTTAGTAATGTACTGTGTAAAATTTATAACTTAAGGAATATGTTATTTTGGTTGTTGTTTTGTACTTGTTGGTTTAGTATTTTACATTCTCCCATCTTTATGTATCCATAAAATCGACTTAAAAAATTAACCATCTTAAACATAGATGCAAAACGTTGTAGTTATTATTCTGACTGTACCGTATAAAACAAGTCATTTCAATATTGTAAGGTTATCATAAGTGTTTAGAATTCATTCAACAAAATTGTTTGTTCAACAGTATATGTATGCGAAACCATCTAAGACAAAACCCTAAATCTAAAGCTATGAGAGTAATTGGAAATTTGGAGGATTAAGAAATTAAGTATTTTTTGTTTCTTCTATGTTTTTCCTCTTATTTTCTTTCGTCGAACCGAACTTTAACGTGAAAGGAAAAATCATGCATTTTGACGATTTTTTCTTTTGTGTTGCTCTCTTTGCATGTTATGTATCAGAAAATATCCCATGTCCTTTCACATGTAATGAATAAACATCATACACTTAGGGTAAAACAACCAATTCAACATGTCATAATTAAAATTTACGTATAAACTATACTGTATAATACTGCATCCATATATATCCAATTTAACCATAATTGAAAGCATTATGTTGATATAAGAAGTGCATGGGTCAAGATATCTTTCAGCTACTTCATAATTATAGTACATTTCATTTTCATCACACTAACCACTATGAGCAATACAGAGTGGGATGCTTGTAAAACCTATGAGGCAAAGTTGTACAGAATTACTAACATGTCCAAACACTACTGTAAATTTTTATAAGTCGTATAATATATAAGTATAAACCATACGGTAGTGCGGAATGAAAATGTAATCTATAGAATAGGAGTATGGAAGATGTATTGGATATGAACAAAATGAATAATAAACAATAAATGTATTGTATAATTTATACAGCATGTAGAATGAAATATGTGAACATATAGAGTACTATGTGTTATATACAGTATTACATATGTGTGTAAAATCAAGAATAACAGTACATTACAAACTACAGTGTTAATGATATTCGAAATTTGAGGCCATAAATAATACTGAAAAACATGTTAGTAAATAAGATGGATTTGATATGAAAAGAATGCATAGTAATGGTGTTAGGTTTTAGAGTATTGGAAAGATGAAAGGAATAAAGACATATCATATTGTACCATCTAAGACATATCAGATCTGGATTAGGGGAGAATGAACAATAAAATGTGGATGAAATGCAGGGATTTCAGGAACAAAAAACGGACAGGAAGATTTGATTGATTGTGATGTATGGAAGCTACTCTTTGGATGGAGGATTGAATTATTGCAATTGAGAAAATGAAGCGATCGTTTGGTCGAAAAACAGTGGTTGACGAACAGTATTGAAGTCGTCGGAATGTAAAGAGGATGAATAGAGAGAAAATGAATCGATGAAAGATCTTGGAGGAGAAGACAATGAACGTAATTCACACATTGATGGAATAGGAATAAAAGAGGTGAGAGAATTGAACAAATCAATTATAAATTCACAAAATTAATGTGTCAATTAAGATGGTATGTATTTCCTACTTATGGAAAGTATGGAAAAGGCATTAAAAATTTGAAATGAAAGCAATAAATGGGAAAAATGGCAAAATTATATTTAAAAAAAAAAGAGAATAATTCGAAATTAAAAATAAAAAAAAATAAAAAAATGCAAAAAAAAAGTTGTTTACCCATTTATGCAAATATTTCTTAAAAGTGGTCTATTTAGTACAATTTCCCAATTGTAATATCAATTATATTCATTTAAATTAAATTTAAAAACCAACAATATATTTATTTCGTTTTATTATTATTTTTTTATTTGTAGATATTGGAATTATAAGTGTAGATTCTCATAAAATAAAAAAAGAGCACGATAGAAAATAGACACCAAATCATTTGTATCGCACATCACTCTACCATTTGGCCGTCAAAAGACACATAAGTATTCGCCCACAAGCCTCTGAAATCTAACCAATCTAGATACACAAACAAATTTTCGTTCCTCAACCAAGTTGCAGCAGTTGTCTTCCTTCATGTTATAGCCATTCGGAATCTATCGAATTCCATCCTCGAAGGGTACATCGATCAAAGCAATGGAAGCCACGTCACTTAATTATCTTCAATAAAGTTTGGGGGCGAGAAAGATGTCTACTCCAATTACAAGACCACCTTCATTGAGATAGCTACCATCACGACAATAATTAAACTTTTTGTTAAGCCAAGGATCATAACCTATGTAAATCCTTCTACCATTCCAACCTTCCATTTGTAACCTCTTTTGAACAAATCTCTACCTCAAAAAATGCTTCTCCAAGCTCGAGAGGGACAACTACCTAAAGAAGCATTCATAAAATTTTCAATGATGAAGAACTTTCCCTTTGAGTACCTTGCTTAACAGCTTGTTAGGGTTTTACAGGACCCTCAAACTATGCTTAGATAAGAGAGTTTGATTGAATAAATTTAAGTATTTAAAACCTAAATCATCCAAGCCCTTACTATTTCTCATCCTCTTCAAGCTCATATAGTGCATCTCCCTCTTATTTTCCTTCTCTCTACACCAAAAACGAACACACGGGCTCTCCAAATCCTCATTAAAGGATTGCCCAACCCACCACTTTAATCAACACTTCATTGCCCCCTCTAGACAACAACTTAACCTTTCAAGCTTGAAGACACTTCTCCAATCTCCCTTTAATAGATTTGAAAAGTGCATTTTTGTCTCTTCTATTTTGTGAAGGCATTCCAAGATGCACCCCTAGATTATCGTTGATTTTAACTCCTAAAAGATTGCTTAACGACACCCGCTCTCTACTCCGCACACTCCGACTAAATAACATAGTTGACCTTTCGTAATTCACAATTTTTTCCAAGGCTTTTTCATAACAATGAAGAATATCTTTTATTTTAAGATATCCCTCCTTGTGTGCAATGAAAAAACGTAAAATTTTCATCAGTGAAGAAAAAATGAGATATAAGCAGACAATAATGATTAATATGTAAATGTAAAAAAGAATTAAGATTAGTTTTCCTGTTAAATAGTGGGAAAGCTTCGCTTCAAAAATCAAGAACAAATAAGGGGAGAGTAGGTTCTCTTGCTGTAACCCTTTCTTTGGGATTATCTCCCTAAAAAGAGGTTTTGTTGATAATGAATGCATATCGAATCGAGGTACACCACTCTACCTCATTCATCCAGGATTGACTAAAACACAACTACTTCATCATGCCAAAAAATGAAAATTCCACTCTACCCACCCTTGCTAATTTAAGTCCAACCCACTCTGATTTACTTGTCTTTCTTTTACTAATAGTTTGGATACATTTAAAACCAAGAACAACATTGTGAATAACAAACCTACTAGGGACAAAAATCACTTGGTTAGGAGAAATAATTATTTAACACCACCTTAAGTCTATTAGCCATTGCTTTGGCCATGATCTTATATATAGTGTTGTAAAGACTAATAGGCCTAAACTCCTCCATCTTACTCAGATTTAAAAGTTTAGGGATTAAACGTACAATTAACTGACCCAAGTTCCAGATCATCTCTAAGCACTCCCAAACAAGCCTTAACCATATCATTACCCAAAATGTCCCAATACCTCTTGAAGAAAAGCACATTGGTTCCATCAGGACTTAAAGCCTTGGATGGATTCATTTAATTTAAGGCCATCTCAATCTCAACCCATAAAAAGGTCTATCTAGCAAATCCACTTTATTTCTAGAGGGGTTCTTCTCTCCTCCTTCCCAAATTCTTTCCACGCTCCCTCATCCCTCTTTTTAGCCCCAAAGAGGTTATGAAATTAAATTTGGCAAGAACCTCTTTCTCCCCGTCTTTACTAACTCCATTCTCATCCGAATCCATAAAATTACTAGTATTCTTTCTTTTCTTTCTATAAGAAGTTGTCCAATGAAATTGTTTGGTATTCTTGTGCCTCCCCACCACCACTTCAACCAATCATCTCTAAACCTTTGCTTCTAGTAAATTTCTTCCACCTCGAAAAGCTTTTCTAATTCCAGTTTTGCCTTTAAAATTAAGGGGACATAGAATCTCTCTCCTCTCTTAACAGACGAGGCAACTTGTTCTCCTTAACTCCAATGGCCTTCCTAACTCACCCATTAAGATTCTCCTTATTCCACTTATCTAGCTCTTTTAAGAAACTTTTCAGACAAAGGATAATATTGTTGGCTCTCACTTAACTCCTCCTCCCAATTTTCCAATTATCCTTAACTACAAGCCTACATGTAACACCTTAGTTTTCTAAAATATATTTATGTGTTTTTATTGAAACTTTGTAATATTGAAATACCCCTAATTGTTGGATTGAAATTGTAATTTTAAATACAAATGTTATTTTGTGTATTTCGCTTAAAAAGAATTAAGATTTGTATTTTCCTTGTTTAAATAAAACCTTTAAGTGTTGTTCTTAAATATAATTTTTTTTAAATCTTTTTAATACAAAATGCTATTTATAGTATGGTTTTTGTGCTTTTAAAAGTTTATTACGGTTTGTGAATTAAAAGAGAAAAATAAGCTAAAATAAAAGAAATGAGGTTTTTCTTTTCTCCTTCATTTAATACCCCTAGCCATCAGCACAAGAAAACCAACTCCCTCTCTCCCTCTCTCTTTTCAAATCCACCTTAAACTCATTCCTTATTTCTCAATTTCAAGGAGCTAGAGAGCACTGTTTGCTATTCCGAAACCAGTTTCGTGCTCAGGGCGTCGAGAGCTTTGAAACAAGGTAAGGTTTACTGGTTTTAATGGAGTTTTTGATGAGGGGGTTTTGAAACCCGTTTCTTATTTCGTAGTTTCACGGAGCTAGAGAGGTCCGTTCACGACTTCAAGACCAGTTCCGTGTTCTGGGCGACGAGAAGAAGAGAAAGAGGTATGACTCGTCCCTTTTCATGGTGACGCGACACCGGCCACTGTCGCCACCACCTTTTTTCGACGACGTACCGTTGCACTCAGACGACATGCTTTTAGCTTCATTTTCCATCTCCGTTCGTATGGTGAACTCTGTTTTATCTCATTGTACTTCATTTGTTAGTTTCATTGATTCTATTCATGTTTCATCGTTTAGGCGACTCTCGGGACTCGTCGTTTAGCTCGTGGGTTCTCTTGGTGTTTTGGTTAAGTCTTCGCGAAGGTAAGGAGCTTCATTATGATTCGGGTTATGTGGCTTAGATGCATGTGAATAAAGACTTGTTAGAATTTACGAGAAATATGTGCTTGATGACTTGCTACATGTTTGTTCGTGCTTGAAACCTCTTGATTGAACTAATTATACTCGTGATAGCATGGAATTGTGGTGTAGCTCGTAATCTGTAAAGTCTCTAATTGTTGTGCCCATGCGATTGTACCTTTTGCTCGTATATGTGATAAACTGTTAATCTGTTTAACCTTTTGATTGACTGGATTGGCTTGGGTTTATGCATGTGTCGATGTTGTTATTCCATCTATGTTTAACTGTAAACGTGCTGCAATGATTATATACTAGGTCTCTTTGATTCGTCGCCTGAGGGTTTATTTGTAATTTGTTATGTTCGGCATTAGAATAACTAGACCCGATTTTCGTGTTGACCACCTAGAGGAGCAGCTAGCTCACCCATTTCAGGACTCGTGTTACGTGATCAATATCATATTATTGATGTGACTCGCTAGTGCCCCTTAGGAATCGAGCGAGGACATGGA
This sequence comes from Sechiopsis laciniata, assembly GCA_037833695.1. Lineage (NCBI taxonomy): Eukaryota > Viridiplantae > Streptophyta > Magnoliopsida > Cucurbitales > Cucurbitaceae > Sechiopsis > Sechiopsis laciniata. The sequence goes on along the minus strand of JBBMKA010043305.1, from coordinate 10,980 downwards.
TCCTCTTTACTTCGAGACACAAGGTTGGGCTACACTAACCTACGGGTTGACTCTCACATCCAACAAAGTAGTCGGATCTCATCCACGTGTCACATTGTGTGTGGAACAACGAGTTCCTTGGTTATTGAGCACACGTTGTGGGTTGACCAACCCTCGGATGGGGCAATTGCACTCGCCTAGGCTAGGCTAGATCTCGTGTGACTCTAGTGCTAGTTATATCTCATTGTTATACTCGTGAAACCCCATTGCCTTGTGTATGATTTCACTTATTTTCCCGCTGTAATACGTGGGAAGGGGAGCCACACATGACTCGCTTCACCATGACACCTACTATAATGACCCAATACGTGGGAAGGAGAGTAGTCATGACTCTCTTGACCCTGACACCTACTAGAAGAGGCCAATAGGACAGATAATGGCTCAGAGGGATACCTGTCGGTGAGCGTACATGTATTATAAGATATTTTTTACAGGCAGGTTGGCCCCTGCATGTTGGGGTTAGCAGATGGCCCCCCTAGCCTGAGGTTTAGTCACCCTGCAGTTTTCCTCACTCGTGGCTCTCTCTGATAGGGTCAGGTGATTTTATCGACATTCGAGTATGCCCTTGCTGACACGACTTGTGTGTCGTTGTCTTGACTTGAGGTTTAGGGATTCTTTGTGTTTCCCTTACTCGTGGTGGGTCTCTAACAGATGGTTAGACTACCCTGAGACATTTGTGTATGTCTCTACGGATCGGTATGGAACGTGTTCCGACCCGAGATTTAGGGATCCTATGTGGTTCCTTCACTCGCAGTCCTACCCGACAGGGTCAGGTGACTTCATTGATATTCATGTTGCCCCTTCTAATACGCTATTAGTGTAGTGCAGTAGAAGCATGTCGGGTCCCTGATAGTGGTCAAGCTACTCCAAGATATTTGTGTATGTCTCCATGGTTACAATTTGACTGGTCCCTAACATAGGTCAGGCTACTCCGAGACAGTTGTGTATGTCTCTGCGAGCACAGCGTGGTAGGTCTCTGATAGGTCGGGCTACCCGAGGCATTTGTATATGTTTTTGCTGATGCAGTTTGGTAGGTCCCTGACATAGGTCAGGCTATCCTGAGACACTTGTGTATGTCTCTACTAACGCGATATGAAATGTGTCCCGACCCGAGGTTTAGGGAACTTATGTTTTCCCTCACTCGTGGTCCTCTCCTGATAGTGGTCAGTTGATTGATCGACATTTAGCTATATCTTGTTCACTGCTTGCACGCCGTCGTTTGCTCGTGTTGTGCGAGACACTTAGCTTCAGTTGTCGTATCTTCTAACTTGTTTCTATTTGCATGCTTAACCCCATGATGAGGCTCCTTACTGAGTATATTTCGATATACTCACCCTTACATTTTCAGGCACTGATCCATCGATCATGGACATGGTGTCGTCAATTCTTTTTCGCATTGTTTTACTTAGTGTCGAACTTTATATTTTTGAACCCTATTGAATGGTATTTCGTTTTGAACTATCGGTATCCCAAACCATGTTTTATATGTTTTTCGAACTATCAATTGTGTTTCATGATTTTACAAGTTTTTTGTTAGAAATTGCATGTGATTATTAAATCGATTTTGTGAATTTTAAATGCATGCACCTGTAACACCCCATTAGAGTATTTTAGAAAGTCGGGTCGTTACACTACACCCCTCATAGTTAACCCTCTCATTCTTAAACTTAATTGGTTTGCGAAAATGGGTCACCTTATTATGCACCTCACCCTACTAACCAAACTCATACAATATTGGCATGTGGTTAGACGAATGAAAATTACAGTGAAAGTTAATTATTTTGCTAGATCTAAAAATAAAAGAACGATTAGCAAAATACTTGTCTTTCCAACTCTTATTTCTGTCAAGGAATTCTTTCTTTTGATCCAAGAGAACATATCTCACGAGAAGACCAGGTCAATGAGCAAGCACTCATTGGTCACTTCTCTATAATCATCCATACTTGCCACGTTTCTCTTGAACCCACTCTTTTGCTCATCTTCAAAGAGAATCTCATTGAAATCCCCCTAATAATCCTAGGTAAATAAGAATTCTCAAATAACCTCCTTAAGAGATTCTAGGAATCTCTTCTCCAGATAAGATCGAGTGACCATAGAATTTTGTAAACCTCCATAAAAAATCTGGGTCCTTCATAAAGACATCAATATGATTCGAGGAAAACGATCTGACTATAACATTCGTTGACTCATTCCAAAACAACATTAAGCCTCCACTAAGGCCACTACTTGACACACAAAAAGACTTTCAAACTGTAAAATATGGCTTTAGCTTCATCACAACTTTCTCACTAACATTCGTTTCTGACATAACAACTAAGGACGATTTTTCCATTATTCATGATAAAGTGTTCTGATGGCTCTTCAACAATGGTAGAGTGAGAGATTAAATAGTAACTTCTTTTTTTTTAGATCAAGAAACTTCATTAAATGATAAAATAAAGTTTACAACAATCCTCCCATAAGAGTTAAACCAAAATAGAACAAAAATAGCCAAAAGTACTATGATCCTAATTCATAACTAGGATCAAGACCAACTAAGAGATGAAAAGTTATAAATCAAATCCTTCTAAAAAAAATATGAGACACTTTTCAAACTGACCTTTTTACATACATGAGTGATAAAACCCAACATAAAAGGCTAGTAAGGAACAATAATCCACCAAAGTAGAAGGGCATTACGTTAATAAGTTACTTCTACACTGGTTGACATTATAATAGCTTTGGAGGTTAAACTTATCAACATGATAACCATTGAGGAACAAGAACCCACCAAAGTAAAAGTAAAGAGCTTTAAAACCGTAGAGGAACAAAAATTATAGTAACGCTCATCCATACAAAGTTAGAATTTCTTTTATCAATAAGCTCCTCCTCAATCCACAACAATTGAAAGCCACTAAAAACCAGGACCTCTCGAAAAAAAAATCCCAACACATGAGCCTCTTGTAAAAATAAACAGAAATACAAAAATAAGCATAAAAAGTGTCACCACTTCCTTGATATTTCAGAATGCTCAAGGGTTGCCCAGCTCTTTGGGCTTGGACATTCCAAATTAAGATTTGCACGGTGATTGGTAATCTTGAATATCAGGGTACACCGATAATGAACAAGAAGCACATTTAAATTCCTCCTAAAGATCCTTAACTTTAATTTGCTTCTCAACATGCAAAATATTCAAATTGGGCTCATAACTTGGATAGGGAATAGAGAGATAAAAGAAAGAGAATCTGAATAACCACTTCTGGGGTTTTATTTGAGACACTAAATGGCTCTAATATCAATTGTGAATGGGATTAGGATATTTACAACCTAGTTGTGCTAAGGGTGAAGAGATAGAAAAGATAACACATATAATAACTTATATTTTTGCTAATCTCTTCATTACAAATTTTGAAGCCTTTTTATAGACTTCTGATTTGAAATTGAATACATAAAATTAAATGATTCCTATGAATTAGTCAGGACATGACCCTTGATGAATTCGTACAAAGTTTAGAATTACAATAAAAAGAAAAGACAAACGTTGGAGTTAGGAATAAATGACAAAAAAGGAAAAAAAAAAGTTACAATGCAAAGGGTACTTACAAAATCCTGACATATTCTAAAACCTATTGTCGGACTTTGGAAATTGAAAATGAAAAAAGACAACTTACACATATTGACAAGACTTATAATTAGTATTGAAAATATAAAAAAACAAGTAAGATAAAGTTATAAGTGTTGAGAAGTATGGCAAACATATGTGCATTTCTTTTTTTGTTTGCATGATTGGCACGTGGCACGAAATTTACGAAATTGAAAATAAATACTACTTTTTTATTTTTAATTTTTTTTAATAGTTTAGAGACAATTGTGGTAGAATGGTATTTTGATATATGGTGCAAGTTCTTAGGCTAAAGGAAAACTTTAATCCTTTTATCGGGTTCAGGATTAAACAACTCTAACCTCATTTTTCTTAGGTTAACGAGAAATTCAAATCATTTTCACTAGTTCAGGATTAAACCAATTGCATTTTCTCACAACCCAATATAATAAAAATAAATTTTGATCAATAACATGCTTCGTATAATATAACAATAGCCAAATAAATATTCAATATTTTCAAAGGCAACAAAATTTAATTAGAGCAAATACCATAAAAAACACAAAACACAACTCATGTTAAAAAAAACAATGATAATATGATATTTTTCATAAAAAATAATCGACACATATCTCAATCAACTATTACAATATAAGATTTCTCATGAATTATGTGTTATATCAACAAAAAATTATAATAATACCATAAATAGATATTCAATATTTTCTCATAGCATATCAATAATTCAAATTTTAAGGTATTAGAAATCTTGGATAGATTTGGAAATAATTAATCACAAGATTTAAAGAAAACATATTATCCAATAAAAAATAATCCATATATAAAAATTGCTAGAATATCTTCAAATTATTTAAAGACATTAATGATATAAAAAAATGAATTTTAAACATTTCAATCATTTAAGAGATATAATAAGAGATGTCCACGGGGCGGGGCCGAGAAATGGCTTCCCTGACCCATCCTTGCCACCAAATACAATCCCAACCCCGCAAAATTCACCATTTTTTTTCGTGGGGATGGGGCGGGGATCGGGTTCTGTGCAGAGAATTTTCACTATATTTTTCCTAATTTTAATATTTACATTTATTTTCTCAATAAAATTTTCAAATAGTTAACTTTAATTGAAAAGTATGTATTAATTTTCAACTATGTAGATAATAGTTCAACAAAAATACTTATTTTAATAAATATTTCTACAATAATAAAGATGAAATTGGTAAAAATGAGAAAATAAAATTAAAAAAATTAATTAAATATTTAAACGGGGCGGGGATCGGAGAAATGGGGATGGGGAATACATTCCTCGTCCCCGTCTTCGTTAAGCTCACGGAGAATTTTTATCCCCCCACTACAAGAAAAAAGGTCTTAGCCGACGGTATTAAACGTTGGCTAAGATCTAAAAACCGTCGGCTAAAGATTTTCCGACATTTTTTACACTATCGGGAAAACCGTCGGCTAATCATCTTCGAAAAATATTTAGCCGACGTTTTTCTAAAACGTCGATCGTTTAAAATTGGACCGACGTATTTCTTTTGTTAACCGATGGTTTTTGGCTATATAAATATTTTAGCCAACAGTTTTAAAACCGTCGGCTAAAATATTTAAAAAAAAAAAAATTGAACGAATAGAAATTGTCATGTTCGTTTGGAGTCATTATGGATTCTTTTGTCAACAAAATTGTTTAAAGAGAAAATTTAGTAATAGTTAAAATTTCAAGGATTCTTTCAATGGCACTAACATATGGGGTTGGTTGAGAAAAAAAAATGACACAAAACTATTAGGAATAACACAAAATTAAAAAGAAAAAAATAAATAGAACACAAAAGGGGAAGAACACAAAACTAAATAACACAAAATTATTTTAAACCTCATTAACATTAAAACTCCTCCATTAATTATTACAAAACAACAATTTTCTTTAACACAAAATAAAAAGAGTGATAAGGAAAAAAATAGAGCTTTTCATCCTCCATCTTTATTCTCCCCGAAGATCCAATTGCTTGTTTTGAAGGCTTAGAAAGCTCGACCAGAATGCAAATAGCGAGAGTGAAGACACGATAACGACAAAGAGGGCAAGAACATAGCAAGCATCTTCCCAAAAGCTTCTGTCATAGTTTCTCGCGATTGAGAAATCCGACTTTGGTGCTAAAATGAGAACTAGAACATTAGCAAGACGGCAATGCCGATAATCTCTAATAGAGAAGATGTGATGAGGGTAGAGGTGGTGGAAGAAAAATGAAGAAGGAATAAAATGTGTAAATGGTGGGATTTAAAAAGAGGAAGGGAAAGAAAAATAGGGAATGGAAGAAAATGTGTTTTTTGACACCGATCGATGACGTGGAATAAAACTTTTGCCGACGGCTAAAGTGAAACATTGACTGCCAAAAGCAAAAAAAAAGGGGGAAACGAAATTTTTAGCCGACGATATTTAAAATCGTCACCTAAAGTGGAATAAAAACAGCCAAAAATTTTAAAAAAAAATATTTAGGGAGGAAACGAAATGAAAAAAAATTGATTTTTCATGTAAATCTCTATCTTTTTCAAGCTTATGATTACATTGTTCATTATTAGCACGTTTAGATCTAGCATTAAATTGTCTAGGCACAAAAGTTGAATTCTCTTAACTTTTCTAACTTTTTCATGTTTTGACCTCAAATTGGAATTAACTAAATTTGACACATTGGGTAAAACATCTATAGGCATACAAGGGGTAGCTTTAACATATATAGTTTTCGAGTTAGATGAAGAATTTTCATCAACATAGCCAGGTTTATCCATGTCAATAGTTTTTTTTTTAATCTTTGAGCACTATTAGTCTAATTTTTAAGGGATTCTTTTGCAATTTCAAGTTCTTTACTGACCATAGTTTCATTTTCTTTAAGCATATGCAAAAGATCATTTTTCTCATGACTATCACTTTTAATAAATGCATTTTTTTCAATCAATGAACATTTATCATTGTCTAAAGATATATTGCTAGTTTTCAAGTTAATAATTTATCATTTATGCTAGCAATTTCTTCTTCTAATTTCAATGAACAAAAATCAATTTCTTCATTTTCATTTTTCAAATCATCCAATTTCATTTTCAATTCACAAGATAAAGATTTGAAATTCTCATTTTCTTTTTCAAGAAATTTAATTTTATCACTCAATAGACTTTGGTCATCACAACACACATCAATCTCATTATGCAACAATACATTATTTGCACCATTTTTCAAGTAAACATTTTCATCTATCAAAGACTTATTTTCTAAATCATGTTGCATGCTTTCAAATGCATTAAATAACTCGTGATAAGAAAGATGTTCTCGAGTTACCTCATCTTCATCGCTTTCATTGTCGTTTATCATTACTTGAATTAGTCATCAAGTAGAAGAAATGTTTAGCACATTTCTCCTTTTCCACTTTATGAATATTTTCTTAATTTTGAGAATTGTAATTCTCCTTCACATCAAATGAATCATTAGAAATACAAGCAGGGTTTTGTACCACTATACATGTTTTCAAGAAAATTCAAAACATCATATGCATATTCAAAATGTAAAATTATATCAAATATTTTTCTATCTAATGCACGATATAAAATATTCAAAGCCTTGGCATTAAAAGTGAGCAACTCAATATTCAATTTTAATTTAGACAACTCGTGCTAAAAATATATATATAATATTAAAATTCATACCAAACATAAATGTCTTTATTCTATTTCTTCAAATATCATAATTTTTACCATCAAAGAAATGAGGTCTATCATTAGAATGACATTCAATCAAATCTAAAGTTGTCATACTCTTAGCAATTAAGCTTTTAAAATAATTTTTCAAAATATTAATAAAATACTAAAAATATAAAAATAATATTAGAAAAATAATTTTATCCAAAGAGCAATCCGTTCTGATACCAATTGTAGGATCGAAAGACAACAGACAACACTAAAGAGGGGGGGTAGGGTTCGGCAACTTTTTAAGTTCTTTTAAAAAATAATCTTTATGATGTGAATTTGTTAAACTAAAATCACCCAACAATAAAATATTAATATGCAAGAATTAAATAGTGGAAAGTAAAAGAAAGGAAAAGAGATACACCAAACTTTTATGATCGACAACTTTCTAAGTTCTTTTAAAAAATAATTTTTATGATGTGAATTTGTTAAACTAAAATCACTCAACAATAAAATATTAATATGAAAGAATTAAATAGTGGAAAGTAAAAGAAAGGAAAAGAGATACACCAAATTTTTATGAGCAATACTTACTAAGGGGGACACTCTTAAAATTACATGTTTTTATTTTTCTGCATTTCTCTCTCCACGTTAACATTTCTCTCTCCATCAATCAAAGCCAATTTTTTTTTAAAAAAGTAAAAACATGTGGTTCTAAGGTGAGTAAGTATTTCTAAAATACTTACCCACCCTTAAATAAGTATTACTCAATTTTTATAGTGGTTAAGAAATCCTTAATCTCTAACAAAATTCTAACTTCAAAAAATCATTCTTCACCATTGTTCTTGAAAATCACGATAATCATACGTTCACCAATACTCGTAGAGTTTAACTTCTGTCCTAAGCCTAAAATAAACGTCCCCTTCATCATAATACAATATACGATGTTCTTCATTGCTTCATTGTCTTTTCTTGACCCTATTAGTGCTACATTTGACCCAAACAAAAATTAAAATTAACAAAATCTCATCTTTGATGATCTCCATAGGGTTTAATTTCGTTGATTCATGTCATGATAAAGAAAACTAACTGACCTTAAACCAACCTTGCAAAGTTTCGAAGTTGTGAAGGCGAAGCGAAAAAGAAAAAATGGTTGAAGAATACCAAGGGGTTGTTGATGTGTTATTCATGAGTGGTGGTTGAATTCCGATTTCCGATTCTTTATATTTAAATGGTTGAATTGAGGTTTACTTTATTTTATGCTATAAAAGAAAATTAATTAGGTTATGAGAAAATAATATTATATTGGGTTGAGCTAATTGGTTATTAATTGGGCTTATGAACAACCACATATATGAGATATAGGCTTTAAAATAAAAAAGGAAAGGGATATTGATAAGGATCATGGAGTTCCACAAGTTTTACTTGAGCCTATTACACGATCCAAAGTATAGAAGATTCAGCAAGCATTCATTCTTCACCTTCAACGGTAAATAGGCTTAGATCAAAATCAATTTCATGGGCTAGAAACTATTTTAATGGAGAAAAGACAATTTGATACTTTGGAAGTTAATGTGTGCAAGATTGAAGTTGACCATGGAATTAATGATATTTGACATGAATTAAAATGCCTTAATCGTTCCACAAGGACTCCAATTACTCAAGGAGATTTACAAATTTTAGAGTTGACAACATAAAAATAGAAGGATACAAGGAGGTTTGAGAGAGAAATAGAGCCATCAAATGTTGGAAATGCTAAGGGAGTAATCATATTAAGTCGTGATTGTCCAAAAAAGAGAGTCATAATCATTAAAAATGGAAAAGTTGTCACCAATGGAGAAGAAAGCGGTGTAGATGAGCTAGTTGAAGAAAACGAAAATGAAGAGGAATTGGAAGATGGGAGTCATTTTTTCCTTGTAACAAGAAGACTTCTTACTACTCAAATTAAGGAGAATGATGCTGATGACCAAAGAGACAACTTATTCCATACACGGTGTTTAGTTAATAAGACTCCTTGTAGTCTTGTTATTGACAATGAAAGTTACACCAATGTCGTAAGTACATTTTTTATTATGCAAATTCAAATTCAATGCCATCTTAAACCTTACAAACTCTAATGGCTCAATAATAGTGGAGCAATGAAGGTAGTTTCTCAAGCTTTAGTTATTTTTTCTCTAGGAAATTATAAATATGAGATTCTTTGGGATGTTACCTATGCTTTTTGGAGATATATTGCTTGGTCGACCTTGTCAATTTGATAGGAAGGTCATGTATGATGGTTATTTGAATAGGTATTCTTTCACAAAAGATGGTAGAAAAACAACTCTTGTACCTTTGAGTTCTACTGATGTATACATTGAACAATTGAAGTAGGAGAAAAAAAAGAAAGAGTTTGAAGAAAAAGAATTAAAAGAAATGGTTAAATAGACAAATGTCTAATTTTTCAAAATAAAGTGAACGAATGTCTATCGATTTGAAAACTTACAATTTATTTCTAAAATGTAAAATTCGGTAGAAAATAAATTAATAATTAAAATGCAAAAAACTTTTTTATCCTTTTTACTATTTTGAATTTAAATAATATCTTACATATTTGGATGTGACTCTTTCAAACAAAATCCTAGGAATCGAAAAAGATATTTGAAAAAAAGAAGATATTCTTGTTCCATCTAACACGTAGATTGTTTGAAAAAATTTGCTAACAAAATATCATTAAAATAATATTTAGATTTTGTATTGTCAATTAAAAATAATTTAAAAAACATACCATTAATGTTTTCCGTGAAAATCGCACGCAATCTCTTCATCTTCGCCCCCAGTTGAAGCAGAGCCCCCAAGAGCCAAAAGTCTTCAGTCTCCCACTTGCTTATTTGAGCTCTTGAATCTTTGTATTTCCACCCCATAAATCCTAACAAAACTAGAATCGCCGGCATTTGGAGATAATTTCTCTATTGTCCAGCTTCGTCTCTACAAGAGGAACTCCATTATCCATTTTATCATACACTCGTATATACAATCAAGTAGTGTTCGGGCGTTGTGTATTCTAGTATATACGTGGATAAAACACAAAACGTTGCTTGTCATCATTACTGGTATATCCTTAGACTCCATCTCGATGCAACCCCATAAAATTGTACATACTTGTCTGAGATTTGTCCATACCTTAAAATTGAATATAACAATAAATAATAATTGAGTACTTGTCACGGGCGAGTGATCTTCTTCATTGTTTGTGTGTGAGACTGTGAACGGCCCTTCATAACTTGAAAACTCAAGTTATTGTATATCTACGGTCCACATCTAGGTTTGATTATGGTTATGATCTTACCATCTATCGGTGATATGTTGAGAACTTTCTTTACTGTGTATATATCTTAACACTTGTGGTCTTGTAATGATAATATACATCTTGTTCATCCCATACTCTATTGCCACAATTGTGAGAGTTTGTTTCCAATGATATGAATAGTGAGGATTTTTTCCAAATCTCGTTGACGCCCTATGAGTCTCCGATCGATAAAGACCCACCAGCCACATGCTTTTGTGAGATTATGAGTTCGGTTGAATTTTTACTCCAATCTTTGAATTCTCAAATTTGAGCTCAATCAAATTATTTTGCAGGGAAAATGGTGAGATTCAAATTGGAAGATTCAACATTAGAGTATCGTCATCAA